>JAIPRL010001262.1:0-34860 GCA_025469235.1 Pemphigus obesinymphae
CTCAAAATAGTCTTTCCATCTCTTTATCACTTCTTTTTCCTTTGTTAACACCCTCCTATCCTCATCTTTTATACACCAAACATTTTTAAAGTCCCTGGACTGTTTTTCTCTTTCCTTAGCCAGCCTGCACACTTCTTTTTCCCCTTCTTTAGTTCCCAACCTCTCATACAACTCATCATATTTCTTTAATTTAGCTTTACTCACTGCACTTTTTGCTGCTTTAGATAAACTTTTAGCGTGCACATTTCTATGTTTCTTTATTAATTAATTTAATTTATTCTATTACTATTCGTGTATATTATATGTTATTATAGTATAATCACTGGTTGAATTCGAAAAAGAAATAAGGACGGACTCTAAACTTAGTTAAAAAATCAGCGTTCCGAGACATATTAAAGAAAAAGTAAGCCGTGGAGGACTTTGTCCCCACACCCCCTTACAAAGTTTCTTGACCAGGGGACACTTTTAAAATCATTTTAGATTATTATATAACATGAATAGAAAATATTTTTTTACATCATTCTTGGGTTACATATTTTCAAGATAGCATAGTTTAAGCATTCAAAATAATTTAACACTTTTCCTTTTAAATGAATAATCCAGGAAGTTGTAGATGTACATTTTATATTATGTTTTTATCTAAAACTTTTTAAGTGATAAGGACACAAAACATTCATTTTCGTAATTTCACGATTTTTCTAAAAAATAAAAAATGATAATTTTTAAAAATATTAAATAAAAATTAAAAAAAAACTGCGTTTCTTGCATTCCTAGATAAATAAATTAAGGGGTGCGCTGTTAAACATGAAAAAAATGAAGAGTAGCTCCGTCCCCCTGCTTCCCTCCCCAAATCCACCACTGAGCATAATAGATGAAAATTCAGTATCGTATTAACAGAAAATTGACTAAAACATCTCGGAAGAGCTTTTTACTGAAACCAAAGATAGACACTTAAATTTTGTGCATAAAACGCATAAGTTTTATTGTTTGGTAATTTTTGGTTTTTCGTAAGACGTATTCTCGGATATCTGTTTTTCTATACGGTATATTGATTTTGGTTTAATAAATACCTTTTAAATTATTGGTACCTAATACCTACGTAATCATTGTTGTATTCCGTGCTTTTCAAAAAATTCATTCATTTTCAATGGCCGCCTCCCACTACTTACAAAGTCCGGGAGCCGCCATTGCGGCGGAACGTCGTTACGTGTCTATTTTTTTTTTTTTCCCCGTAATCAAACGAAACGTTTTGTAACGGTTTTTTTCTCCGTTTACGCAGGTGAACTTGGACGGTGCCCGCCGGAATGAACTCGGTTTGACGCGTGGGTGGTGTGTGTGCGGCGCACCTGCGGCCAATGATGGACAAGTGCGGTGCCGGAACGAGGCTGGCGTGCGCGCTGTTATTCGCATTCGTGTTTTGCGGCCAACAAATCGCCGCCGATTTCGGTAAGTACGGTTTGAGGAAAGTTTTATCACCGTTGACTTTGCATAGGACGGCGGGTGGGAGGGCAACGGAAACAGCGAGGAACACGTTTCCGACGCAAATACTCTTCCTACCCGGTACATCAACACCGGTATACGCTTCGGTAGTCGATGAAGGGACACCCGACGCAGATTTTACAGGGATAGTGGAGAATTTCCAAAAAAAAAAAAAAAAAAAAAACACTGGAGATCCGTTTATTGTTTTTTTTCCGCGGTAAATTTCGAGTTTATCAACAGAATTTCACACACACACCGCCCCGTTTGTTTGTTTGAAAATATAATTAGTATAGAATTATACTTTAATACATTTTAAATGATCGTAATGTTATAAACTACCCGTACATTCACACTTGTAAAAAACTAACTAAATATAGAATAACCTACCTCAACGTATTACAACTGTCGGAATGTTAATACTTAATAGACAATAAATTATTATTGTTTAACAGATTTTATTAGGTATTCATTATAATTTTTTTAATAAGCAAAAATGTATATTCAAAATAAAAATTAATAATATAATAGTTATTCCATATTAATATCGATAAACATGTCTAATAGTAAGATAAGTGTAATGCTTATTATAAAACAATTATAAACCTAAATTATTTTATCATACGATAAAAATCGGATAATCGTGTTGTAATAAATATATATTTAAATATTTCAAAATGCATCGATAAATGCGTATTTTACTATGCATACCTATATGATAAATTAAAATCTATTATACATGTTTAAATTTATCAAATTTGATTATATTTATTAATATTATTTAATATTATATATATATATAAGTTTTTTAATATCATCCTTTTTTTGGTGACTTGGTTAATTCATATTAGCATTTATTACCTGCTTGTATAAGCTCACTTTTATTTCTGTAAACCTATATTTTTTTTATCAAGAGCACACCCAAATATTTAAACTCTTGCACTTCCTTCAACATTTAAGCTTCAACCTACAGATGTGTATGTGTATTATCTGGAAACTCTCTTGTCTCCGTTTTTTCACTATTTATTTCTAACCCCACATGTTTTGCTGTATCTAATGATTTTCCGGCTGATTCATGTAAATGGTCTCATCTTTCCTAGTAAGACAATTGCATTTACTGACAAAGGCCAGTATACCAGTTCTAGTATTATCCAATCGTAACATTGTTTTTGGCTTTGATTGATGATAATTTCTAAGCCTATGTTGACAAATATGAGCGAGAGTGCATCCCCCTGTCTCGGCTTTGTGAAATAATATTTCCAATTTTAATAATAATTTTTGTATGTATGACGATTGCCTATAATATCCTATTAATTAATTTCTTAGGTGGGTACGCCTTAGGTACGCCTTTTTAAAATCAATTAATAGTATGTGCGTACTTCAATACTAAATGCCCACATCTTCTGAAAAAAAATATGTCTTAATGTGAGTATAAAGTTTATATCTGGATTTATAGTAGACTCATTTTGCCTTAACTTGACGTTTAATTATGATTAACATACTCGTACATTTGGACAAAATATTATATTACATATATAAATATAAGAAAAGACACTTCATAGCAATTTTTAAAAATACCTATCTATAACCCTTTTTATGTACCTATATGATATATCAATGCTGTATATAGATTCTCTGTTATGATTTTATTTTTGTCAGATTTACATACGTTATTAAGCCCCTATACATATTCAGTCAGTTCACTATTAATTTCTTTAACAATTCCCCAGAAATTTCATGTTCTACCGAGGCTTCATGATATTTTAAGTTTCTCATTTATATTTAAACTTCCATTTTTACTTGTGCGATGAATAGATTTTTCATTGAAATAAATAGGATTATTTGGTTTGGTATAATTCAAAAATTGATTAAATTTATCAGAAAATTCACAGCATGGATCTCCTTCATGAACATAATATTATATAAGTATATATTAGTATTCTATCGTAAGTTTTTATGAAATTTCTTTGGTTTATATATTTGTTGTGACGTAAAGAGTTTATCATTTTATATAAATTCCTTTTTTATGGCAAATTTAATACATCTCTGTCTATTCTTATACCTTGCCACACTTGGTTAGTATTCTAAATAAAGTATTTATTTAAAGATCATTCCAAATTTATTCTAAATTCCTGTTTGTTATGTAAATATTACTGTCCTGTTAAATTTTATGACTCAAACATTTTCTTTGAATGCTTTTTGAAATTTTTCAGTCATAGAAAACAGTTGAGATTCAAAATGTCAAATTTAAAAAAGTATAGAAATCAGAGCGTATATGTAAGTTTGTGAAAGTGTTTACAATAAATATATTTGACACATAATCGTATAGTTGTTCAAAATATCTAAATCGATTTAATGATATATTATTTTTTTCCATTTGCTTTAAAGAAATTTAACTTTGGTCATTTAAAATAATTATTAAATAAAATAACCACGTTTTAATATATATTTTATCAATTAATCTGCATCAAATAGAATAACTTAAATGAGATAAATTGAAAAAATAAATAATCAAAATATTGAATTGTTTTCTTCTTACTTTAATAGTAGGTATAAATATATATTTTTAAATTAAAAACATCACCTATTTTAAGTAATCTGCTGCATTTAAATAGTTTATATATGAATCCATTTTACTGTTTAACATAATACAATTCTGAATTAAATTATACATATTTTTTTGTGTATATTTTTTAATATAACAATGCATCGAAGAAAAAATACAAATTTATCCCATTTTAAAATTTACATAAATACATGTATGGAATATAATTCCATCTACGATGCAGTTTACTTTTGTAAGAATTATGTTATTTTCTTGGATTTTTTGAAAAAAACAATTAATATATGAATAAAAATTAAATAACAAAATTTAGATATAGCTGCTATGAAGAATTTCAGTAGGTTCAATATTTTTTCTTCTCTTTTATTGTCTAATACTATTTCTGTTATTATTCTTCACGCGTGCCCTCACATCACGATTTGAAATATGATATTCCAATTGAATGGTTCATAAGTCTACCGAATCATAAACGGATGTGTTAAATCGACTATTATTATTGGTATGGCTTAACTGAAACAATCATAATACATCAATATATTGTGCATATATATTGTATATGATTATTGATTATGCAATTACAAGTAAAATCACTATGATTTCCATAATGATGTTCAATTGTTATGGATGGAAATTTAAGATACGAAATAATTTAGGAGTATTCTATTGACTCTGGTGAAAAAAAAATTATAATACTTTAAATACTTTATTTAATTACAGATAAAATGAAGATATAAATTCTTCTCTATAGTAACAATGTTATATATAAATTGATAAATCTGGAAATCGTTGCAAAACTACAACGAGTTACATTTTAAATATTTTGTATAATTCCATATTTTTGATGGTCATATTATTATAAGAATACGTATTACTCTGAATATCCATTTTATTTTATGTAATCTTTAATAATACAACAATTTTTAATTTTTCCAATAAAGTAGGTAATTCATATAAAATAATAGATTATAAATATGAATTTGTTTTTTATTTTTTTATGGTTCTATGAATATACTAGAATTGTTTATAGAACTTTTTATTCATTTTTAGAAATTATGGCAACTTAATATTTCTACAATTTAATTTTTATAATATATAGGTTAGGGTGATCTAAAAATTACAATATAATAAAATGTTCTTCTACCATGAAATTTGTACTCTATGAACTTTAAAATAACATTCTAAAAGTTTTTCAGATAGTGTTACTAAACAAGCATTTCAAAGGACTGTGTTGATTTCGGATTTGTAAGTTTATTAGTCTAAAATCTCTTCGATCATTCTAGGAATCACAGATGAGTAGTAGAACATAATTTTAGGTATTTATAACATAACCAGAGCAATAAAATAAAAATTAATTATCAAGTGCGACTAATTGGAATAAGTACCTTTGGATGAGTAAGCTACCTAATGAAAGTTTACTGTAAAAACATCAATTTATTTAAATCCCTTTTTTTCTTTATAATATTCATAAAATTTTTACTTACATGAACATCAATTCTAGATTTAAAATAAATTAAACATTTGTTATTTTATTCTATTTAGATATTTCAAATTTTCAAACGATAAGAAAGATATTGAGGTATTCATATTGTTTGTTAGTTGAATTTTTGAATCTATGTTTGTTTGACAGCAATTTGTGTAACTATTTAAATAAAACGTATTCACTCGTACATATATTGTATACAATTATTCATTGTCCTTTTTCTGAAGCTCATATAGTGATCAAATTAATAGTCAAAACTTGCAATTCCATAACATATCGATTAGATATAAAATTAAAATTTCTAAGGAGATTGATATAAAAGCTTTTAGAAAACCAATGTTACAGAGTGGAATTACTCTAAAAATTATTTGGATGACATAGAAAATAATAATTGTTCTTCATATAGGTAACCATTGCATAGATGAAGTCTTAGACTATATGTCTTTAAGTTTTAAAAATGTATCTTGACTAAAAAATTCTAAAACTAAAACTAAAACTAAATATTTCACTCATAAATATTTATTATTTTACTATTTTATTATTTTTTATTTTACATTAAATGTAATAATTTATTTTTTTGGTCAATAAAATATAATAATATTATATATGATAGTAATTTTACAATTCTCCAAAAAATTGACTCGGGATAGCTAAAAATAAATATTTTTGGAAAACCTATATTTTAAATCCATAGAAAAAAATGCAATTGTAGGACAATTAAAAAAAAAAAATACAATTTTATTCAATTTGAGACCACCAACCAATAATACAAAATATTAATATATCTATATTTCTCAAATTTAATTTAAACATAATATTTAACGCACGAATATACGACATGGATAATGATAACTGGTGATGTTTTAAAATTGTATAAACTTATAAGGTATATTTTATAAACGACACATTTTTCTATATAATGTATACATGAGGTTTTACTTTTGTGACGTAATTTGTTGCCTCAGGATCATTAGAGTTTATTAATCTAAGATGTATAAATACTTGATGTTTCTCGCACGGAAAAAATATTCTGGCCAGGACTTTTTTTTATTATCATTTTCTACGCTTTTATGAAAACGATTGACAGACTGGAATATACGCGGTAACCTTATTACAATCGCAACCATTCTATGCGTTGCGGTTTTTCGTTTTTCAATTTCCCCCCCGTCACAATTTTGCGGGAAAACGTTTCATCTGAAACTTTCTGAGTGATAATTCTGTTATTCAAACGTTTCACACATAATAACGATACGAGCAAGGAGTTTGTAATCGATAAACACGCCTATCAGTATTCAATCTTCAGTGTTCATACGATACCCCAAGTGTTATATAGGTACATTAAACACCGAAGAAAATGTAATTCAACTTTCCATTTTAAAACGAAAACAGCCGCACATAGGGAACAATGTATATATACAGACATTTTACATGCATTGTCTATGGCCTAAGTTATAGTAGATGTTCAATTAAATGACACCAATATTGACGTTTTTGCAAAATAACGTTACGTTTAATTTAGTTAAACATACAACATACAGAACACTATTGCAAAATCATTTTTAACATTGATGGAGTAAAAACTATAAATCGAAATTATTATTTTATTTTAAAAAAGTGGGGTATTTTTAGAAATAAAATCAATGTACCCGTAATTATAAAAATATAAATAGGTAATCAATTTTTTTTATTACTTACTGCCATATCTGTTTTAACAAAATCTTAATAATGCAATTTTCTATTTGGGATATTTCGAGTTTTGACTTTTACAATGTTATCCATCTATATCGTTACAATAATTTACTCTACACCAGTCGTACGGTATAACTTATTAAACTGTAAAAACATTTCATTGATTTATAGTATTCTATTTATTCTTCGAAAAAAATAAAATTTTCCCAATTTTTATGGAAAGAACGGTTGTTTTACGAATATTTTTCGTTTTATAATATTTTACATAATTACCACGAAATTCTCTAATTTCTTCAGGAAAATCTTTTATCATGAGCTTTGAACTTTAATATAAAATTAATTTAATGAATATCTACTCAACTTAGTATATTTTAATATTGAATAAGTAATATTTCAATAACATAATAGCACAAATATGTGGAAAAAATAAAACATAATTAAATCTAATTTTATTAAATTCATGAAATGTTCGTTAAATCCACATTTTTTTAAATCTCTTTTTGATCTTGCTTATTAATCGTATTTGAATTTTCAGATATAATATTCCACTGGTTATATGCATTTAAAATATAATTAAAGTCTTTTAATGAACTTTAATAGAACAACTACGGTATATTAAAAGAAATATGTTGAAAATATTATCCATTGGATATATATAATATGTATAATAGATATACCTAGTACACTTATTATATTGTCTATTGGAATGAGGAGATAGATTAAGATGGCTCAAGTATGTATTAAGGAGGCAAGAGATTAGTGAAGGAAATGTATATTGATGGTAAAGAGGGAGGTGAAGACCGAAAAAGAGGTGGTGGATGTGAAGGCAAGTGATATGAGGAAGGTGGAGTGAATGAAGAAAATACAGGAGATAGTGTTAAGTGGAAGTGTAGGGCAAGGAATACCGACCCTAACTACTTGGGAGAGAACGCGAAGGAGAAAAAGAAAAAGCCTATTAGAAAGAAGGAATAATTTTAGAAAAAGGGATTACCACCCAAATGTTCTTTTCGGGAAATTTTAAACTACAATATATAAACAAAATATATAAATTACTTAATATAACAAATATACGATTCTGATCGAAGTTCGGAAGTATAAAAAAAAAAAAAAAATAGGTAACTAGGATAAATTTAGATAACTATGATCTTTACTAGTCTGTATTTATTACCAAATTACTACTTTACCCCAAAATTCCTACTCGGCTCCTTTTAAAAGTGTAAACATATAAAAAGAAAAAAACACACAGATACATACGTAATATTCAAAAATAAAAACGTAAAGCTAAGTGTTAAGAGGATATCTTCTCAGTTAGACGTCATATTAAAATTAATATATCTCAATTTAAAACGAATTAATAATAATATAATAATAAATTTAATTAAAATAATTTATAGAGAATTTATCAACTTGCTATAAATTCCCATTATTCATGTAAATATTCTATTTTAGTCATATATACCTAGGTATACAATTTGTTAAATTACAATAACTCAAAAGTCGGATTTTAGTAGAAGTAGCTAACAAAAAAAAAATATAATACATACATCAAAATAATGTTGACCAACATCAATCGCTGGAATCTAAAATGTATAAGTACATCGTAAAAATATAGTTATAAGTTAGTATGTAAATGTATTATTATTATTTTTTTTTTTGTTATGTGTAGTTACAGTATACGTAGTACGTACCTATGCGTAGTGTATGTACACAGTAAATATACTACTTATGGTGTACACTGTATAGTACTACATACACCGTATTGAAGACAGTGGCGTCATTACGCTTTTTGAAAGGGAGGCGCAAAAGTTTTGACCTGCCCAAATAACTGAAAAATAACCGGTCACTACGCTTGCCAACTTTTTCCAGTGTACATTTTATCTCAGTCAAATTACTATCTTACATAATTTTATATTTATTGACGTAGACACAAATAGCCTAATTTTTTGGGGAGAATATTGATAAAAAAAACTGAGGCGATAGACTAAATACATATAATACGGCACACTGAATCAAGTATATCTGTGATTGCAATAAAAAATATAAATTAATTTAATAATAATATGGTTGTTAATATACGTCCAATAAAATGTTCGTTGATTTAGAAATAAGTTATTTGTTAATTTAACAGTAAAATAATAAAACGTATTATTGATTTAACAATATCTTCCATCAATGTTTTGGGTAAAATTGTCCAATTGAATACAAATTCAATTATAAACATTTTGTGTTTATTTCTTTTTTTGTTTTTCGCAAAACAGACGTCCATTTGTTAACCAAAATAGTCAGCTTAAACAGAATATTTTTTAAATTTAATAACATATTTTATTATAACAATAAAATCTATATTAATTGTACAGATTATTTTGATTAAATTATAACTTATATATTTTGTGAAATTAACAAAATGAATTTGTTATTGTAAACATATTTTTTATTAATTTAACAATATATACATTAAAATAATAAAAATTGTATTATCTCAACAAATATTAGTTTGTTAAAATTTGATGTTTGCATATTTTTAATTCTACCAATGATATTTGGTTCAGTGTACCCACCTAATTGATCAGGACTTTTTTGAGCCGGGCACTATAGAATAGATAATATATACGGAAATTAAATTTACATTAATATTTATTTATGCAAACCGCCACTAAAGAACATAATATAAAATAAATAGCCAGTGTTAAATGTAGGGGCTTAAATATACCATATATGTACATGAAGTATACACAGCTATACTCTGTTCGTGGAGAGAATATGAGCGTTTCGCGCACCCGACTGACAAAAATTCGGATGGCTCGGTTATCTTTGTGCGGCTACTTCCTCTCCACGACAAAATTACATACTATAACCTACCGATCTGTGCAGTCAGCACGTGATATTTTGGGTGGCGAGTAGCCGATAGATGATGTTGCGGTGAGGTAAAACGAAAATTGGTTTCTGCGCACTCTTAAACTCTCCGCGAATTTAGTATAGTACACATAGCACAGTGTAAATCGCTATTATAGGGCTAGGGTTTTAATTTTTTTTCTCAATATACTGATATTTGTGAAAATCAAAAAGTAAAATAACTATTAATAGACTAGGCATTAATAGGTAGCTATAATATAAGTTTTAAGTTCTAACTATACACTTCATAGGTGTCTATCGATAATTTTAATATTATTATTTATTTTACGAGTACATCCACCGTGCGCCGAGCATGGATACCTGTATATTATAATCACCATACGGCATACATTATATAATAATTAAGTTACTCATTAGCGCGAATCGTGTCAGTGGCTCATAAATAGCCCGATAACGGCCCACTGCCAACAATTGGGGGGAGGGAAATGACTCCCAAATGACGCCACTGATTGAAGGAAGTCTTTTTCTTCTTCTTTGGATACTACTGGAAAAATTAAAAAATATAATGCATAAAGTATCATCTAGAACCAATTTTATATGAATATTATATCAACATAAATGTTTCTCTTCGACTCCTTCTAGTCGAAAAATTAGTTATAACATTTTAAAATACCACATAAATAATTTAAAAAGTTAACTATTTATTTTATTTATCCATTTAACCAACTGAAATTATAGAAAATATACGTTAATTATTTACGTACGTTTATAATGATATATATATATATATATATATATATATATATACATATATATATGTACTTATTTTTTAATTAAAATATTTAATTATCTCCATAATTTAAATAGATATATTTCTCTTTGAAGTCAACATTTCGGGGAATTTCAGCGTAAATAATGATATCATTTATAGATTTATAAATGGGTTTACTTACTCATAAGTTATAAACTATGATTCTTAATAAGACTATGTCAAAATTTAATTTCCTATATTTTAATTTGGTTGAACCATGTTAGACCGGAACAGCAAATGTATGTGTAGCATCCTCTTAAGAATGACGTCACAAAACGCAACACTGATATAGAAATTGACCTAAAAGCTAAACAAAACTACTGGACTTAGGAACGTCAGATTTA
Organism: Pemphigus obesinymphae; assembly: GCA_025469235.1. Classification (NCBI taxonomy): domain Eukaryota; kingdom Metazoa; phylum Arthropoda; class Insecta; order Hemiptera; family Aphididae; genus Pemphigus; species Pemphigus obesinymphae. Next base: position 11,217 of record JAIPRL010001262.1, read on the forward strand.
AATTTTGAATAAAGTTTCAAATCCATCAACAGAGGACATTTAATAGAATAATATTAATTTAATTATGTTATTTGTATAATAATATACTTACCTTAAATCCTTTTGGACATATGCAAATGAAAATTATATTTTAACTTTATTCTTCTAAATAATTGAAAGTAATTCCACCGGTAGAACCATTATATGTTATAAAATAAAAATACTTAATTATCATTTCAGTGGAAACTTTATCAATTTGATAGGAATTTATCATCGTGGAATGTCATCGTGATTATAGCAGGTAATCGGGGCTCAATTGTGGATGCGTATATAAATGAAATGAATATATTTTCCTGAAATAACATAAACGGATGGTTTGTATGCGCGCGTTATGCACGACTACATGAATCGCATGCTACTTGGGAGACAAGCAGTTGTTCCGGTGAGGAAATGAACAAAACAGTCGGATGGCTTTGCGATATTATTACGATTTTGAACACACACACACATATACAAAAATGCCCATACACATGCACAATTTACATGAAAAATGGTGAATATACAGTATACACAACAAACGCGCACACACAGGATATACATATATAAACATCTGATGACTTTTGAACATTTCAAAATTTCCGGACGTAACTATGTAATATTGTTTTCCATAGTTGAATGGACATGATAATCTGTAATCCGATCCCATAGTTTAACCGTGTCTTGGTCTGGGTATAGGTTTTCAGTTTTTACCTAGTATATTGAATTGATATTACGATTTTGTTCGTTGTATTTTAGTTATTTTCATGTATCCAAACTAAAGTAGTATTTTATGAATTTATTTTCTCATTCGGTGACATCCAAGATTATGTAACTATTTCAACCAACCAATGACATTTATTTCAATATGATAACATCCATCATTGTTACACAATAATTGATAATAATTAGCTCTTAACCTAAATGCTGCAAACGTACATAATACATATCTATGATTATTTATGGGTGATGTGCCAATGTTTTTCAAGCTCAGACAAAAATCAATATAAGGATTATGATAATAACATCAGGTATAGTACTTGTCTAAATGAAAATATGAAGTAAATATATATATATAAATATAAGTACATTAAACAAATTGTTTTTAAATAGTTTGTGGTATTATAGCTCATTGTTTCAAATACGTTTAGAAACCGGGAGTAAACTATCATACAATTTGAATAAAGCAACAAGAAAATAGGATATCAAAGAGAAATTTGGTAGGTGTTTCAGGTAGAAAAAAAAACTAATGAAATATAATAGTAAACTATATACATGTATTAGTATACTATTTAACTTAAAAAGTTGTTACTTATAATTTATTATATATGTGGTACATGACTAAGTTAACTATTTTATTACCTAATAGTATTTACTAGTGAATTACATAGAATTACAAGATATCTACTAGAAACTAATAGTAAATTATTAAGCTGTTATCTCGTCTACATATTAATTTCTTACTGTTTATTTAAAAAAAATCTTTAATACTTTTGATATTTGTAGTATATGTACCTAAAAGTTTCAATAAAATATGCTTCGTAATTAGTCAGGAAAATAAATTCACAAGATTTTCCGATAAAACACTTATAAGGCATCACTAAAGTTATATGGGTTCATTTTATAATAATTATATATGTATATTTTACTCGTATAATACATGGTATATATTATGTATATATTGATTATATAAAATCCCCGTTTAAACAAAGTAAAGTACATAAGCCCTGATATAATACCCATAATTTCAGTGTATGGTTTTTTCTATCAGTGACGTGCTCAAAGTTTTAAAGTAGCGGGAAATACTTTTCCATAAATTATGAAATCGCTATTTCAAAAAAAAAGAAAGTAAATTGTGTAAATTTGATTATAAATCCACAGAAAAAAAAAAGCCTTGGAGGATATGCACCTTCATTCTTCCTGTGAGAATACCCCTAATTTCTATTACTATTAGACGTATAAGTTTTTACAGTCTGTACACTTGTGGTACAATAACATTTTTTGATAATAATACAATAAGTAGTATACCTATATATTTTTAAAATAAATATATGATAATAAGATGAAACATCTGATTGACTAATTATTCTTGTTATTTGTTTATAATAAAATGCCTCTATAAATATTTCGTTTCGACGACGGGGCGATTCCCAGTTGATTATCGTATATACGATTATGAGTGTGATTAGAGTGGCTTTTAAAAGTTCATTTTTAAATCTAGAGTATAATGGATTAATGTGACCACTTCTTTAATTGTATAAGAAAGTTAATATGGAGTGCACAGCTGTTTACAATGTGTGGAATAGTGTTTAGAAAATTAGAATAGTGTGGAGGAACAGAGATTGAAATAATTAAATTTTGTTTATATTTGAACTTTTGAACTTTTGGCTGAACCCAAAAGTTTGGTGCTCTAGAAACATATTTATATTAGTTACATATACAATAAACATTCATTTTTAATATTTACATAGTAACGGATGAAGACGGTTCAATGCTCGTTCACTATTATTCTTTTTTATTTAATTATTTAGGATTTGTTTATAGTTTATATTTAGAAAAGTGTTTTTTTTTTTGTGTTTGAAATTTAATTTATGCAAATTTAAACTCGGATGGATATTTATGATATACTTAGTATGGAAACGATTACATTTTATAATATAATACCATTATTCCAACTTGCTATTTTTTATATGAATAAGATATTTCAATGAGATGTAATTGAGAATTTATTGATACAGTATTGGGGTTATCATATATAAAAATAATTTTCACTTTATTATCTGTGTAACTATTATTGTGGTTGGTTGACTAGTTAAAAGTATATAAAATATCCCCAGATTATATTTTTATACTTGTAATATTTTAAAGTTTACTCTGATGATCACAGACCTGATTAAGAGTATAAACCAAAATTATGAAGTTCAATATTAACACAAAGTTCAAACATTTATCTGACCTATTTGAATGTTTATGACATATCTAAGGTCTTCTTCTTATCCTTGGCCTTTACTCCCAACTATTTAGGGTCGGCCATTGTAGCATATTTAAGGAGTTTGTTATACTATGTTACCTATATTATTTTTTTTTTCCAAAATAAAGACATAAAAAAGTGTTACGGTCCTGGGACTCTTATTTTGGACAAAAAAATGTTAGTGCGTACACAAAATATATAATTTTATGAGTGGGTTTTATAAAAACGAATTAGGGCCTCATGTTACCCTACAGTAGGTATACAGTATATAACATTACAGTATACAGTATATATATACTAGTATATAGTACACAGTATTTACTATACACAATAGTATAGGTTTTTAATACCATTTTTCTAAATTCTTACTGTAATTTTAAACATATTTGATTAAAAATTAAAATAGAATAATTATTGAAAACTATATATATATGTTATGGGCAATGTAGAAAATGTGTGCATTGTATACAATGCTCGGGCATTATATACAGTGACAGGGCATTCTATACAATGCCCAAGGTATATCGAGCAATGTAAATTATGAAGAAACATACTATAATATTATAATAATGTGGTAATATTTGATTTTACTAATGTTATTAATAAATAATAATCGCTTTATCAAGTAATAAAACGACGACGATACGACCGGCGACGGCCAAATAATATGAAACGTCGACCACCCCACAGTCAGTCCTCCAGTCGCTCTCGTCACGAATTAACCGATTTTTTATGTGTGTATTATATATTTTTTTCGTGCCAAAATATATATATTATAAATAATTAATATTCGATTCTATTGTTTTTTTCATAAGACCACCTTATACACCACTTATTATTCCGTTTCCTGTCGCTCAGTCGTGTTACGACAGATTAGGTGTGGGATCTCTAGTGTGATAACGCGTGGTTTTGCTAAAAAAAAATCCATGTGTGCGGGTAATGGTTCGATTCATCGGTGACTCGAGCAACATTGTCCATAAAAAAAACAATTGGTAGTCCGTGTATATTCAAAAATCAAAGTGCGAAATCAAAATATCGATTGTTCACGAATGGCCAGGTTATTTTTAACTGGAGCTGTCCCTTGTTATCGTAATCGTAATTATTGAAATTATAAATCGTGTGACGTGTAGCTCAGGAGAGTGAAATTTCTGGTGTACCAACTGTCGTGTTACCGAGGAGCTTGGATATTGCATGCTAAATGTGGCGATAACGATGCGATTGGGAGCACTGAAACAGCAATCCAACACCGTCGATGGGTGAACGATATGTTGGAAGCTTTACTGGAATTCGATCCAGTAAAAACAATGGAAATAGATGAATGAATCGATAAAATAGAGGAATTTGCAGTCTTATACGACTGGGACGACGTTGCTGTGCAATATTTTGCACTTTCAAAATTAACGGCAGTAGGTAAAAATGTAAACGAATATTTCTACGAAAAAGTTTTGAAGTGTATTCGTGCGAATATGGATGATACGGAAACAATACAGTGGGTAGTTCGTGGACTTGGAAACAACCGATACCGCAATTATCTAGGTCCATTGACCAAATACCATTGTCCTGCCGAATTACTACCGTATATAATTGCTGCGATCGAATTTAATATCAAAGACAAGAGTGAACACTCTAATGCGAGTTCAAGTGAAAATATGAACGGACAATTATCGAACAATAGAAATACGACAAAATCGACTACTGTTTTACGTAGTCATACGTCAAAAAACTATACGAAAAAACCACCTGTTGTATGTTACTGATGTTCAAAGGTAGGGCGCATAAATCGAATGAATGTAAAAATGTCAAAAACTAAAAATACAAGGCAACAAAAACAATCGATGCTACAACTAAGTTGTCAGACAGTACAAAATAAATATTTCAGAGATGTAATAATAAATGGTACATGCGTATATCGATATGGGAGCTTCGTACATAGCTATGAAAAAAAGTTAAGTTGATCGTTTAAATATTGTATATGATGATGAAGTTCATGATGAATTTATCGGATGCAATTTTGGTCACGTGAAGGCTTTGGGTCGGTTCAAAAACGAAATATGCATTGATGGCGTCAGTGCGTGCTTATAAATTAATGTTGTACCTAATGATGTACAACAAATTGCATTAATAGTGGGCTATCCATTTACGAAACAACTATATATCATGATTACGAGTATGTCTGGAAAACTAAAAATCGAAGAGACTGTACCAAGTGGTGCTGTCGGTCAAAGCGTTAAAACGCCGATGTAGGCAAATAATGCTGCTGTGATTTTGAAAAATCAAATTGGTCACGTTTCGGTAAATACTAATTTATGTAATAGCGATTTATGTATCGAAGAATGTATTTGGGCGACTAAACAAATGATTCCGAGGTGTTTAATTTCCACTGACTACGAACATGGGTGTACTACAGTGCCAATAATGAATTTGTCAGACAACGACTATAAGATAAACAAAGATGATACCATTACTAGAGGCATGTTATTTACTGAAGAAAATGTTCAACTACCTAGGGGTGAAGTAAATAACGAACCTATACAAATAGACAAAATTATAAGAAATTCGGCTATAAAAAAGACGAAATGTGCATACTTTAAATGAACATAAAGGATTAGTCGTCAAAAATATACATAAAGTAGGGTGTAAAAATTTGGCCCCGTAGTTTATCGTCCATATCGATTGTCATATCGGGAAAGCAAGAAAGTGCCAAATCTCGTCGAAGAACTAAAAGGAGCCGACATCATAGGAGATAGTTATATGCCTCGTATGCTAGTTCTTTCTGCTGATGAAAAAAAACTGCCGATGTTCGAATATGCGTCGACTACAGGGAACTCAACCAAAAAACCATTACCGATTAGTTGGGATCGTTTGTACGAGAATAATTATTATACCAGTTTAGATTTATTTAGTGGTTATTTTCAAATGCCTATAAAAGATACTTATACGAGAAAACAAAATTTATTTATTTCTTATATTGGAAAAAACAATTTTAAAATAGTATGTTCTTTGATAAATAATTGTGTGTAGACGTTGATAAATCACGTATTAATTTTCGTAATATTATTAGAGTTATACATTCAGGTACTTTTAAAAATATTTTATCAAATTTTCCTGAATTAAAATAACCAATTTTTTTATCATTCGGTAAATAATAATATTAAGGTAATTGGGACAACGGAAGGCCGACTTTCAACTGTATATAGTCGTAACCAATTCGTGATTTTTAAAGAATCCTTTTTAAATATTGAAGATGAAACTTAAACAATTGTTTTAATGAGAGAAGTTGCTCACAAATTTTCTAATTTAGGTGGTCGAGGCTACGATCGATGTACTTGTGTTTAAACATTTAAAACACGCAAGTGCAAGTGCAAAGCATCGGAAACACTATGCACGTCAAAATTCCATTCAAGCAGTACATGTGATAATAAATAATAACAACAATAATACGTTAGTTTACCTTTACCTTATTTTAATAACTATATTATATTTATGAAATATTTTCAATTCATAATAATAATAATATGTAATAAAAATATAATTTATGGTAATTTTAATAACAGTTATATTCTTTTGAAATTTTTGTGTTAAATGATAAATATTACAATATAATACTTCATAATTTACATTTCCCCATATACCTTGTGCATTGTATACAATGCACGAATTTTCTACATTGCCCGTAACATATATATAATTCAAAAGTAATTTTTGAATAATATTATAACAATAGGTACCTACTACTTATTATAATATAATAATAATATTTGTTTAAAAATAACGCATGTTAACCCATAATAAAAGAAAACAAATTTTAAAGTTGTTAAATTGATTTTTTTAAATTTGTAGATGATAACATTTTGTAAATATTTTCACCGGAGTTTAATTTTATAAATAATCAGATAATTATTGAATGTAGGTAGCTACCGAAAATTGATTTTCACACTTTAAATGTACTGTTTATTTTTTGAAAATTCATTTTTTCAAAGTGCCGATGATATTATTAAATACATTATACATAATATTACTGAATAAATTCTGTTTCATAATAATTTAATGAAAATATTTTCTAGATAAAATAAAATACATTATAATCATTCCAAACATAAATATAAAACATAAATTTACTATTCATCTATATTATTAAACAATAATAACTATATATTGTAAAATTAATTTAGAAAATGTCAGAATTTTAAATTGTAGGCATCTATATTGTTTATTTAAAAATATCTAACCTTGGCTAGAGGACCCTATAAATATACTTATATTGTGTTTTTGCAATATGCATTAATGATGATTGAAAGGCTTTTCGTCGGGAAAAAAAAAGATTTTCCAAGGTTAATGTATATTTCTGATGAAAGATTTTTGAATTTAAACGAAAAGTTAATTTTCAGTATTCATCCATATCGATCCAATTTTTGTTCAAACAAACGAAGTGTAAGAATTAGAGCATATTTCATTAATTAAACGCTTAACACGTGTTTATTAATTGTTATAGCGCTGTTTGTCTGAACGGAGTGTTGATCGTTGCTAAGTGTTTCTCGTACGACGTTTTCTAGCAATTAAGTCATGTACATACACAAGTAATGGAAGAGAGTACACAGTAATTTGTTGATATTTGGGGTGCACGATTACTAAGCAGTCCATTTGACAAAGTTGGTGAAGCTATTTTTAATGTTCCATTGTCTTATAACGATTTTATGTTGTAATTTATATTTATGTTATTTACAAAATAAACTAAAATGTTCTCGATGTATATATTTCCGAATTCAATGTAAAGCCGGCCCTTTAAATAGAAGGTCAGTAGTGATGTTTAATGTTTATTTATCCCAATATCTAGGTATAGTGGTTATGGTAGCTTAACGATCTCTACTTTAATCTTATATATATATATATAAAATACTAACTCCGAAAACCGTTTTTTCCATAAAAAAAACCGTTCTATTTATTATTTGATTCCCCGTCCCGTTTTTGCTATAGCTCGATCGCCTTTACCGTTACTGTTTTCAAACTATTCTCCGGTCATATTGAGATTTTTACACGTTTCGTCTCTCTGTGTTTTCACCTTTTCTTTGAGCTTTCGACGCCAGGAAGAAAAAATGCGATTCCCATTGCGATTTCCGCTATCACTCGACGTTCCCCTGCTTTAGCGACCTTTGTACGCTCTTTTCGAGTCCGCGGATTTCGGATTTGCGTTTCTCGGACGGTTTAATGGCCGACTGAACGTTTCTTAGTTTACCGATCGTCCGTTATCTGAATAGTTTAAATACGAAAAATTTCGACCACTTATCATCGATTCTGTAGCTTAATGGAAACGGAAATGAACTTTCGATACGTGTAATTTTTTTTTCATTTGTTTGAATTAAATTGTATACCTACCTATTTTATTTTTTAAATTATGACCCACTGATTTATAAAAGTACCAAGGTATGTACCTACTATACTATATATTTTATATGCCATAGTAATGAGTTTAAAATCATAGGGCTTCCGTTGTATTTTTCACAATTTTTAATTAAATTTATATTGATAATTTCGGTTACTTTTATCATATATACAATGTTTAATCAGATTCTTGAACATATTAGCCTGACCAGAATGGTTATTGATTATATAAAATTTTGAGAACGAAAAGTCCGAGCGACTTGTATATGTGTGAAGTAGGTACCACTATATTATAATACACATTTTTATTTTATACCCATATTATATTTATCGGTAAATAATTCTTAAAATTTTGATAACATTTATGGTGATGCTGTAAAAATCCTATTACATTCAGTACCGACCGTAGCGTGGTTCATGTTCTTTTGCAAATCGGAGAATAGAAAGTTAATTAATTTTCGGATTACTTATTTTTTCAACCTATTCGTCGGTAACATATTTTTAAAATTAATTAATTGACAATATTATTTTCGATAAAGTACATAAACCGGAGTATACGAATTGCATTCAAAATTAATTCTACAAATGAGGGGTTGTACTCAATAAAAGTTAAATTTACAAAGTGTCACACGCAATCGGAGATTAAAATTCATGGTTCCGCACTCAAAAGTAGTTGAACTTAAAAATAGTCTCACATAAAAGTTGTTGCACTCAGAAGGAGTGATATGACACCGATAGGTGCCGCACCTAATATTGTATAATTTTTTAATTGTTTAGATTTTAGTACTTTAATTATTATAAATGTTACGGTGATTATTTCTAGAAATAATCTAATCAAATAGAACCTGTAGTGTTACAATGACATTTTTGTTTATTGTCATCCATTTGATTTAATGAATATTACCTTTTGGATGCTATATATTAAATTATTACTCTGTACGAATTTCGTTAATGGTTAAAACTTTCATATTACTTTCAAAATACATTTTATAAAACAATTAATTTCGACAGTTCTGTACTTATATTATGGGTTTGAAAATAAAAATAGGCGAGGGATTAAAATAGGAATTTTTCTATAAATTTCTTATTTGTATAGATGTGTTCATTATATTGAAGTGTTTTTAGATGTTTTATAGTTTGAAATTGTGAAATATGTACGATATTTGATACGATCTCGGTTAAAATTAAATGATAAAATTATATATTTGTTAATAAAATGATTATAATTATATATAATTCAATTATTTGGATTTGCAATATTGAAATTTCATCATATAATTGATTGCTAAAGAAATAATTTGTAAAATATATCTCATTTGCAAACATTCTGTATAAGTTTGAATATATTCATTTTAATATATCAGTGTGTGTTTTAAGTATCAACTATTATTATTTAAGTACAATTAATATAATTTCCATCAACTTTTATGAAAGGAAATCACAGTTTTATGAATATATTATTAAATGGTAAAGAATGTATTTACTACGACAACAAATTTAATTTATATAGTTTATAAATTGTTCACGGCATTATTTAAAAAAATGTATACAAATTGTATTAATTTTAATAAAAAAATATTATTAATTTATCAATTTTTTATTTAAAATAAAATTTTGCTTGATATAATATTATACCTACAAATATCAAAATACATAAATAATAATATATAAATATGTTAAATCACCATAATTGTCAATAAGACAGATAAGTATGTATATAGCAGGGGTGGCCAAATAGTCGAATGCGGGAAAATTCAAAGTAGAATCACCTTTCTTTGAATTTATTATTATACATTTAGTAGAATGATATATAATATAGATAATATAGATAATAATAGAATGTAAGGTTTACAAATTTGTAAATTCCAAAATTTTAATTTTCAACAAAAATATGAAAGACCTGTTTCCAACATTCCCTAGTAAAGAACATACAGAAACTTATATATATTTATATTGGACAATGGAAAATTCTATGTAGCCTTAATTTAGTTAGACTTACAATATACTATATGTTTAAATCAATGAAATAATACATCATTTTCAACCACCTAAGTGATTATTACATAATTGTATTTAAATATCAAACGATAACTCCTCCTATCAACCTAATAATAAATACTATAATGTATTTGCTAATAGTGATTAGTACTACCATAGTTAATATTTGCTTATCTTTACGTATTTTCTGCCTATACCGCCGTTGCTGAGTAAAGTAACATAGTATTGCAGGTTCAACATTTTGCAAAAGTTTTTTTTGGAATCGTTTGGTGGTCGTTGGTTGTTATTTGGTAGACAACTTTTGACGATTGGTGGTCAGAAAAAAAGTCTAAATAATTATAGGGTTTAGTAATAACGAAACCATTTTATCATATCTGATATTACACTTTACAAAACAAAAATGTACATGTAATGAAAAATAGATCAAATAATAATTGTGTAGGCCTAGACATAGTCGGCCTACCCTGTAAACATGCCACTGCGTTTAGAATCTAAAATATATATCACAGAAACATAATAATACGTGCATTTTATGACTATTTTGGTAATTTTATTGCTAATGTAACGTAAAATTCATTAAAGTCAAAACATTTTAACGCTTACAATATTTTGTAATTATCAAGTAGGACAATTATTATTTATACATTTATATTGGTATATATATATCTATTGTTATAATCGTTATGAATGCAATACACGTATTTATAGCTAAATCATCGAAATTGGATACATTTTTTTGTAGTTAACTGAACATTTACAGGTAATTGAAACTATAACTTTATCGATTATTGAGCTATGTGAAATATTGACGTTCGACATTTAAATATATATATTTCTATTTTCTCTGTACAATTTCCCGAGTTGATGGAAACATTATAATATGTATTTGTATTAACATTATTTTTATTTCACTTTATCGGTATAACTTTTACATTTCGTATTTTTCCTTCGTTCATTTTCCATTTTTACCAACACTATTTCTTGTAAAACGAAAACCTAGGATTTTTGGATATACTACGCCGTTGCTATTATCATCCATTCCCCTGGGGTAAACATGCTATTTAAATAACTCCTGTCTACCGTAACGAATCATGCAATTTGATTTCGGTACGAAAAAATGTATTGCTTCCAGACACAGATATTATTTCGGTAGGTATTACTTTATAAGAAAACAATTTTCACCCAAATTCCGTTAATATAAACATTATATTTTTTAATGTTATCGTTTATACGTGAATCGCGGGCAGATTATTAGATTATTCCTTTTTTTTTTTATTTAATATAAATAAATTTAACAAACAGTATGCCTCCCTCCTGAATAAGATAACACATCTATATATATATATATATATATATATATATATATATATATATATGTAGCGGTATATATTTTATGTACAACTTAACCCGAAAAACGTTTTCTGCATTTCGCCGACGTGTTTTATCATTTGCCTCACGTTTTCATGCTCGGATATAAGTATTCATACACATAAACACACACACATACACACACACAATATAATATGCTGTCTATGGTAGAATGATATTTATTATATCGCGTTGCATAATGAACACTATATAATATATATTACACGTTTTGTATTCATGTGATCGAAATTCTGTAAATATTATTAAACATAATCTATTTTAATATGTATATTCATACAATGTAAATTGTTTTTATACAAGTGTGGAGAAAAATTTAACGGTTAATTATATATATTGTATACATCACTGCAATATTGCATTTAACGAACCGTACGTATATAGTAAATTCCTAATGTACACTTATATATATATGTATATATATTTATAGGTACGTTAATGTACTATCGTTATATTTTATTTTATGCACGTCATTTTGGAGAACGTAAAAATCCATCGAGATTATAATTTTAACATAGTAATTACATATTGTGCACATAATATATATGTTTAAATACAAATATTTTTATACATTTTGACAATCAACCGTTCATAAATCTAAATGTCTAGTACACAACCAGTTTATTCTTCAATTGCACAGCATGACGTGTGTTCTTATATATATATATTTTGTTTATCTATTCAAATCTAGTTTATTAATTATCAGTATATTGATCTTCAGCGATTTATAATCAGTAAATTAGTTATTAAGTTATTTTGTAATATTGATTAGCCTTCAGATAGTTAGGCTATATATATCACCACTAAAAAAAAAGTTATATGAAGTCACTCTATCATTATATTTGTTATAAGTTATTCTATTATATTAAATAATTTTCAGTTAAAAAATTATAATTTTTCGTCTTTTTTAGTAAAATGCAAATAACATTGCATAATTTTTAATTCGTTTTTCTCTCTCCTAACATCCAAATACCCATAATTTTGAAATTACCCATATATATGAAAGGGACGAATTTGATGAAACGATTGAATTTAGATGAAATATTCATTAAATAAATATTCCATTCTCAGTCATAAATACATATTAATTTAAGAATGGCTTTTTTATTGTATGTTTGTACATTATACATCAATAGGACCCTTTTATCTACCTACTTTAATAGGATTCAGGGAAGTTAGGTATATCATGAAGGTAAGGATTATTTTCAATCTGTACTACAAACAAACGTATTTCATTCATGCTTTTATTCAAATAATAATATAATAAAATTAAAAAATTTTTATAGTTTAAATTGTTTATAACTAACACTGATGTACGTTTAAAGGAATCTAAAACATTGCACTTCCGTGCAACTAGATCTCCGTACGGTAGAACATTTGGCCCCTGTAAATTGTAATAGGACATAAGACTCCAAAATGAAAAGAAAAATACTTCAATTATTACTACTAATTTTAATTATTTATTATCTTTTCATCGTAATTAAATTACCACAATATGTCAATTTTGAATTCAAAAAATATTTATTACATATCTGTTAATAATAGTGACTAAAATAATATAAAAATTTATTTAGATATAAATAACACAGTTCAAATTTTATAATAAACCACACAACATATTAAGATATGAAATATTAATTTTTAAATATAGGATACTAAAAAAACTAGATTAGGTATATATATTAAAATTAATTAATTAAATATGCAATAAAAGGTCGATATTTTTACATTTCGCAATTAACAATAATATAACAAGCATAGGAAATCATATCACGGAAATTACATGAACCCTCAATAATAGTAATTTATCATATTAACGACTCGGGGTTAAATATCCAATTATCGTGGTTTAATGTCTGCTTAACGTGTTGATCTCGATCAATTGTAAATTGTTTTAAAAGTTTCGTGCAATTTGAAATAGCTATCAATCGAAATTCAACCAATATATGAACGTGACGAATAATATTAATAATGTAAAAAATAAAACATACACATTGATATAAATACGAGAATAACGAATTTTTATTAGTAGTTTAAATACAATATTAATATGGAATAGAAATGATAAACCGAAACCTTACAAGTTGAGTTTTGTACCTGAATAGTATTTTATAAACGGATACATTCGGCTTTAAAGTATTTTGGGCAACGACTCCATGACCTCGTGATATTATAAATAATATGACGATTTTTCATGAAAATAAAAACTTTATAAGTCGCACACGTATAAACGTGCAGAAGTTTCTATTAAGCTCCAAGCCATAATTTACGTTGGGTCAGTTTAATCATGCATTAGCAACGCATCGACTATGACCATAAATCTATCGTGGATGTTTACCACAGGCATAGGAACTGATTACACATGAAATACTATGCATTTTCCTAGGCCAACTAGTTAGTTTTGGTTCATATAATATCGTTTAATTTACAAATTTATAAATGTAGCAATATATATATATATATATATATATAAATCAATACAACACCTACATTATTTTATCACCATATTGACTAGAAAATTAAATAAAATATACTATGCATTGAATTATTCTGGCATATTTATGAATCTAATAGAAGCTACACGGTAAAAACTGCAAATAATACTTTTTGCATTGGTTTTCTTTATTTATATCAGTTTTGCATTAATCTTATTTGAATAATATATTTTAATTTCCTTTTTTAATTTTTTTCATTATTTGTCTTCGCGTTCTTATAGAATAAATTATTGTTAATCAACATAGTTAAAAAAAAAAAAAAAATCTAAATTGCATTATTATTGTGTGAAGTAGAATTTATTTTGAACATTCTATTTGACCTATTGTAAAATATTTTCGTTATTAATTCACTGTAAGTAATATCTATATAAATATAATAATAACAAATATATTTATAGTGTATACATTAAACAATATATTTGGAAAAGCTGAAAAATTTGCATAACTTTTATAAACATTAAACTTATAAATTTTATTGTTTTTTTTTTTAACTTATCTACTAATAGTATAGTATCTACAGTTTTTGTTAAAATACATTGTGATTTAAGACATATCAAATCATATTTATGTTTGAAAGGCAATGTATATTACTAAGTGAAAAACGTATAGTGTAGGATCGAGGAACTTCAGATATACCAACAGTTATTTTGTAAATATTTTTTTATGTGGTAATGCGGTTACTTTTTCTATGATACACATTTTAATACAAATATACAGATATTTTTGTTTTTGATTAAGTACTTAATTATTTGCACGACAATAAAAATAAAATATCTCTAGATTTTGGAATTTTTTTATATTAAACTAATGAAAATTACAATCGTGGCTACGTTATTTTATGAAATACTAATATTTGTATAGTAAACATAATACTAAAATGAAATAAATGATACATTTTTATATTATTGTTTGAAAACACGCAGAATAGATGTTTATGTCAATATAAGTACTTTATAAAAGTACTAATAAATAAAACATCCTTTAAAAATTAAAAAAATGTATGATAAAATATTAATTATTTTAAAATTGTTCTATTTTGGCTCTTAAATTTTATAAAAAAAAAAAATGTCTAATATCTTACTATAGGTACCAGCTGTATTCTATTTGTTATATAGGTATACTATTGAAAGTACCTTGAAGCAACTTTTACGATTTCCGAAAACCTAAAATATTTTGTTCATACAATAATTTATCTGCTGTACCTATGTAATTTCATATATTATATTTAATTTATTTTGAACAAAATAATTTATTGTCAAACATAAATAGAATATCATGAAAGGAATACTTCTGATGTTTCATTATTATTTTTAATTAACCATCGGTTTTTTTATACTTATTACAATTTTAAATTTTGTCTGTTTTTGGTTAACCACCATTGATTAAAAAATAATACTACAAGTATTTACATTTTTCAACATAACGAGAAAAAAACATGAATGTTAATTAAAAATAGAATAATTTATAATTTTCTTCTAAAAAAAATGTACTAAATATTTGCATATAAGAAGAACGTTGGTATGTAATTTACCCGACCCTTAGGTTAATATGCCATAGTATTAAACATTTTTTGGTGTAAATTCTGAACTAAAACGGGCTTGTCCCGCATTGTTAATAAAAAATAAATATATTTAAATTTAAAATATCTACGTAAGAGGGCAGAATATGAATATGTATACAACCAACATATCAAGTGTTAGTGTTTTTAAGCAATATTTTTTACAAAAAATACAATTTCAAATTTGGTATATATTTTATACGATGAAATACGTCAAAGTTCTTGAAAAACAATTGGTTTATTTGCAGACTTTTAATTCGGGATCAATATTATTGGGTTGTCATTAATGATCCAATCAAAATGGTATTTTTAATGATAATGTTTATCGTATTATATTAAAATAATTTCCAATATCATGAGCTTAGTTCTGGTGTTTTTTAAATTGTTTGAAGAGATTTTTTTATGGTTTAAAAAATCTGACTATTTTTTAACCAAATAACTTAATTTACTTATATTGATACCAAATTAAGACACATTTTCACTTTTTCAAATATTGGTCATTATTACTTATTATTTATAATCACTAATTAGGTACCTTAGTAAAATTTAAAGAAATAGAAACATATAATAATATGGATTTAACGTTTTCATATTAATTGAATTATTATAAAAATAAGATAGAACCCTGCATTCATACTAATAATAGTATTTTTAATTATTCGTGTTAGATAGAAGTTTTTAATTTAAGAAAATGATAAAAACTTGCACCTTCTAATTGCACACGCATAAGCCAGATGAAATCTTTTCGTACTTCCACATTAATTAAATTTATTGAATATAGAAATTTTTCGTACTATAAATATTCTTTGTATAATTTCGTTCAATTCTAATGCAAATAAAATTAATCATAAATTTGGGTTGATTTGAAGGGAGCGACGTCGTAATCGCCCCCTCCTTGGAGGTTATTTTTATCATTATTTAAGGAGTATACAATTTATTATGAATATGAATTAGTCCTTTATTTCTCTTTTATCCTGATTCGCCCACCTTTAAATGAATTTCAGATCCGCCCTTGATCAAATACTTAATTTTGATGAGACCGAATATTAATTGTGTAACTTATTCAACAATGGCTCAATATTGTGATTCGAAAATATGTTTTTTTTTTTCTGGTTGAAATTAAATAAAAGGTGATTTATGTACAAATATCGATCCTGATTTCTCACTATTTTATTAATTGTACATTAGTCATTTCTATTTATATAATATTTTTAATTTATTTCCTACTTTTATTGTCTGCATTATATACCGTATCATTTTAATTTTTATTGTTATTAAATATTGTTAAATTGGACTTTGGCCGTCATGATAATAAAATAAAATAAATAAAAATATGTCTCTTTGTGTGTGTTTGATTGAAATGTTCCATTTATTTCAAGATAACATCTAAATTTAAATCATTATTGATTATTTTTACTCTACCTACTTTTAAAACTGGAATTTTAAATAAACGGTGGATTTGAATTTATTTTTGAGAGATACATATAATAAATAAGGAGTAGTTAGTATCTGTTTGAACAAAATTATTCATGTTATCAACATTTAGTTATATACTAATATTTTGTCACCCATATATTTTTATGAATTAATCAAGAACAATTATCATTACAACAATAATTAATCATTTTACAAACCTTAATACAATTTTGTACTATATATTGTTTTAAGTTGAGTTAACTTAATTTATACTTAAAAGGTTTTATACGTCTATCTCTATTTTAATATTCAATATTTGTTTATATATAATGCACTGTAATTTTAATATATTGAATAATTTAGTGCAGAAGTTTTTAAACTTTTTATAAGTAAGAACTACTTAAAATAAACTTCTGTGATCCACCTATGTATAATAGTATTTTCAAACTATAAAACGATTAAATAACTTAAGCATGCTTGTCTAGGTCAAATGAAAATGCTAAAATATGCAAAAATGAAATGGCTATTATTTTTTTAAATATTTTTCCATGATTTTTTTGACTTATTCCGTCAAATTATTAAAATATTTCTTACTAAGCGTTTTTCGCGATGTAACGAAATATTTCTCATGACTCACTCGTATTTCAGGAATCTTTGGATTAAATTTGTGTTTGTACTTTTATTTCATCCAGTAAAATTTTCAAACGTCGAGTATATATTGCAAACTCAAGTTTTTCGTGAAATTGTTTGCCAATAATATATCACTTTGAGTTTCGTGATTTACATTAAAACTAGTTTTACGGTATAAACGACAACTTCGCTAAAAGTAACCGCAGTATTTATATACTATTATACATTTATTTCTTATCCTTAACATTCGGATTTTATCCACAAATTGTAATTTCTTCTCGGTTTAACTCAGCCTGTTTATTTTGTGTGTTTTTATTTTTTATATGCATTTCACAGCAAAAACGTTTCCGTACATTTACTTATTGTTATTTTTAACAATAGAGATCGTAAATTTATTTAAATTTTAGTATATGTATGTTACTGGCATCAGTAGGTCTACTTTTTTTGGTACCTCTACTCTGATCAAATATTGGAAAAGTAGTGATTTCTAAAAAATTGATTTCAAACGCCATTTTACCACTATACATAAATAAATGGGGTCTTCATGCGTTGAATTATTCTCTAGGTAAACGTTACAGCATGTATTATTATTTCAGTGAATAAAATAAATCAGATATTATAATGTCTAAACGTATAGAATATTTTAATACAATAACTATATTACCTATGATGTAATTTTATATAAAACAAGATGTTTTTTTATCTAACCGTATAGTAAAACAGAAATTAAAAATCTTTATATTATATATCTAGGAGCTATTACATAATGTATACTTATATTCACGGGGAGCACCTTTTTTGCGTATGTTTTATAACATACGTAATATTATATTATGCATAGTTTAATAATATATTACAGCTTATAGGATATTGGTACAGTATTTTCAAAATCGTAGGATTTTGACAATATTTTGGAATATAAAGTATTTGCAGTAGATAGTTGTTATTACTATAGTTATTATCCAACATGATGTTTAGATTTTTTCCCCACATTGTAGGATATTATGATTTTTAAAATAACATATGGACAAACTGCAGGTTCAATCCAAAATGTTTTAAATTAGTTTCTTTTAAAATCGTTCAGTAGAGCGTTTTTAAATATCTAACATTGATTTATAATCTTCTGATACTCTATACCTCACAATAACCATTTAAACATTTATTAAACCTTGTATGCAACCTTTAGATGTAATATTTAACATTAAATTTGGTTTGATCGAATGTTGCTAAACCTTTCAGCACCTTATTTGAACATTTTTTTAAGGCTCATACAACATTGCATGCGGCAAGATTCAATGCAACATTGAACCGTTTACCTGTACCTCTTCCCCCCCAAAAAAAACTCGCAAGTAACTTGCAGGTTATTGTGTTAACCAATCTCCTCTACCTTCACGGAACGTTTCTGCTGTAAATTTTAAACAAATCTTAATTCCAGCGATTCAAACCTCCGACTATCACTAACTTGACAAATTTTGTACTTACGTTTAACCAACCGATCTACACTCAATTGATATAAACGTAGTGAATTTGTGGGTACATATAAATACTCCAATAATGGTATACGATTACAAACACGGCAAAGGAGGAGACATTTTTTTAAATCACCCCATCGCATTTAATAGTGGTCAGAACGAGTTTGAAACGGTGGAAAAATGTGTTTTAGACTAAGGTATATAACATACTAAAAGTCACTTTTTTGGGTAGTCGAAAATTGAATTTTGGATTGCTCATAATTCAAGGGAAAATAAGCCTAGCACCTCACGGTTTTATCTACCCTCCTTTTGCTTAAAGCCTTTGTGCAAAGGCGCCTATTAGGGGAACAGGGGAGGGACATAGCCCCTTTTGGAAATTTCTAAAAAAATAATTTTTAGTATGTTATATACCGAAGTGTATAACACATTTTGATATTAGACTGAGTACGATTTGACTACTATTAAATTCACAATAACAATTAAAAAATTTTCCTTTCTTCGACATGCACCTATATTATTGTATACTATTCCATGGGAAATTAACCTTCAATTCCAATAGACCTTTTTCACAGGTAGCCGAGGAGTGACCTATCTTTTCGTGGTTTTAGATACCCCTTCCCTATTTTTAAAATCAATATCCATAGGTGTCTATGGGCCATGTAGGGTTAAGAGAGGGACATTTCCTCTTGGAGATTACCTTTATAATGGAATATTGCTGAAACTGGTAGTTTATAAAATGAAAATATTATAATTTATTTAAGCTCTGAAATTTATCCTATAGTCATTACACATGAAAATATAAAGAAAATGATAATGTTTAATATTAATTTTTAAACATTTGAGGTTTAAATATTCAATGAAATGATTTTCTACATTAAATTTTAAACATTCATTATTTTACATTAATTTACTGTTTATTAAACGTTTATTCTTAAAATTTTAACTGTAAACGTTACATCAAATGTTTAAGATTATAAAATGTTTATTGGGACCTCATTCAATATTGATGTGATTCGGTTCATGAATATTTCGATATTATGCCTATAAAATAATAATTGGATATAAAATAGTAACTTTTCTAGACTATCGGTCCTCGAAATGAAAATTTCTTAACATACTATTTTAAAATAATGGTTTTGAATATTTAATCTAAATGCTGTTTAGTAGTTTCCAAGTATTCTTTGAATTCTTATTGTGTTGGATATATATATATGGCTTTCATGGATTCTCACATTATGTAATAAAATGCGAACTGTATTTAACGTTATACCTAATAACTAAAGCGTATAGTGTACATTTTTGTAATTGTTCTCTGTACTGTTTATAATATGTGTACTCCGTGCAATTAATTAATTTATTTTCTAAAATTACATGATGCGTTAAGTTGGTAATACATTTAAAGAAACGTAAATTTATGTATAATAATTATAAATCAATTTAATGATTCTAATTATTAGATATATTCAATAACAAATGAAAATATTATCCATTTTTCGTACAAAAAAATATAAAATATATTGGATTTTTCAAAAAACTTTTTTTTTCTAGTCTTATACCTATATTCAAATATGTATTATGTTGTATTTTTTAAAACTATTTTTAAATGTTTATAGAAAGTATAATTTATAAGTTAAA
This sequence comes from Pemphigus obesinymphae, assembly GCA_025469235.1. Classification (NCBI taxonomy): domain Eukaryota; kingdom Metazoa; phylum Arthropoda; class Insecta; order Hemiptera; family Aphididae; genus Pemphigus; species Pemphigus obesinymphae. Next base: position 32,172 of record JAIPRL010001262.1, read on the forward strand.
TTTAAAATAAATGTATAATGTTTAGTTAACGAATTTTAGTTCAGATAACGCAGAATTCAAGTTATATTTTTGAAAATTTATTACATATATGAAAATTATTTAACAAATTGTTACACAAAAGTTGTGTAGTGTTCTTTAAAATATTCAAACTTCAGGGACAGAATTAGTCTAACCAGCTACCCTCATTAGTGTGGCGATTGGTCGCAAATTTAAAATAAATATGCAAAGTTGCTGAATATAAAATCGAGTAAGGTTTTATAGTATGCAATATAATCGAATGGATAGAAATAATTAACACGATCAAATGTATATATATAAGTATATTATGACAAAAAAATTTAGGTTGATATTGGTTTTTTTTTTTTTTGTATAAATGATATATCTTTTGCACCATCGACAATTAAATATTAAAATATGAGTGAATTTCCAGGGTTTAAACATGTTGTTATAGCTGAAATAATATTTGGTATTCTAAATAGGTGTTCGACCATATTGTTTCGGTGCACCATAAATGCCATTTTGTAACATACTGTACAAACATTGACTTTCGAATTTTCTTTATCGTTATAATATGTGTAAAGATGCCAGCAAGAAGAATAAAATAGCCTAGAAATGTCTAGTTTGTATTAGAAAATATTATACAGCCTTTGATATTAGATACATGAATATTGGATGAACAGTAAAGTTATACTTGAACTGAAAGTTTATCGAAATCTCCAAACAGGATTTGGTTTTAAAAGTAGATAGAACGTATGTGAAGGTTTGAAATTTTTTTATATTGATTTTAAATCGAAAAATAATCTAACAAAGTTAAAATGTTATATAGATATAAAGTCGTATACAAATATAACGATCAAATAATTTAAACAATTTCGAGTTTAAATATTTATTTAAATTTTTTTATACATATTAATGTTTATTCGTGCATTTTTACAAAGAGCTGTTATTTTTATTTATTAATCAATTAAAATGTACCAGTTTCGATGGAACTGGTGATTGATAGTATTTTTGCAATCATCTAATAACAATTCAATTATTTGTAATTCAATGATGACTTTTTATTTTCACGAACATAAATTATATAAACTACTAATTTATTTGAATTGATCATTAATATTTTTTATTTTTATGTTTGTTCATCATCAATAAATGTTATTATTATAATATTTAGATTATTAAATAAGAATGATTATAACATATATTTAGTCAGCTACCAATGTTATCATATTGTAATATAAATAATAAATAATATACAAAATAATAATCGTACCATATTATTTTTAAAGATTATTATTAGAAAATAATATGCACTTCAGACTTTCAAAAATTAAATTTTCAATAATTTTTGTATATTAGTTATATAACGCATAGAAATATATCATTTTATAATTAGGTTTTAAAAATATTTTCAAGGTAAAATGGAATTATCATAATATTATATTTAGTAGTATAATGATTAAACACATTATTATGTATTTATATCAACATATAAATACGCATCTAAATCGATAAATTTATTAATATTAAACTTTTTTTCAGAGCTTGGAATTGCATTTTAAAATTTTTTTAAAATAGGTTAAAACTGGAATTCCAAGATTGAATAGTACATAGTATGGTTAAAACGGTATTCAACAAAATAAATTTTAAAAATAGGTTTAGAAAATGAAAAATTTAACAATAAAATTATGTTTTTGGTTAGCGTTTGAAAATGTTAGTATCATTTACTTTTGTTACGAAAAAATGGTAGGTACTTTTAAATACTTTAATTAAAAAAGATATATAAATATTTTTTTTTAAATTTTTTTAAATTTAAATTTAAAGTTTTATATATAATTATGAATATAAATCACAAAATATCTAAGTCAAATTCAAATTTTTCCGAATTTTTATCAAAACATCAAAATTAAAATAATCATTTTTTATAATGTGTTTCGGTATTTAGTGCCATTAATAATTATATTTTAAAATTGGATTTTAAATGTATATTTTTTATCTTATTTAATTTTAGTCTAATTTACTTGCATTTTTCATCGGGTATTTACAAATAGCTTAACTAATTTAGGCGTATAATTTTATTAAAATAAAACTGTCAGTAGCGAATGGAAGCAATGATAAATTATTTTCTTTAAAATGATTATGATCGAAACTATGTATAAAACATCCAGTGATGTAGCTAGGAATTTTGTTTGGGGGGTTGTAACATGATAAAATTATTAATTTTAATTAATATTAAAAATCTATAATTATATATGTATATTAATATTAAATAAGTACATACAAATTTTGTTAGTGCGTTATTTTTATATTTATTTAACTTCATAAAATCATTTTTTAGTTTTTTATTTACAAATTTATATGTCTACTTTTTATACAAAATTATTACCATAATTCTGGATATTGATTTTTTCAAGAATTTTTTTTTTAACCGATATCAAAATCTAGTATTTAAAAAAGTCTGTTCAAATAATTATAATTTAATTATTATTTTTATGTCAAAAAACCTTTGTATATTATTATTATGACTATCAGTATTCGACATATACATTATATATGCAGTTATAAAATCTATAATATAAAAATGAATCGCAAAATGTGTTGGTAAGCGCATAACTCAACAACGCCTGGACCAATTTGGCCAAATCTTTTTTTCAAATGTTCGTTGAAGTTCAAGGATGGTTTTTACGGCGAG
>JAIPRL010001262.1:34960-89442 GCA_025469235.1 Pemphigus obesinymphae
TTTATTTAATTATTTTTTATTCACAACGCCCTATCACCAGGGTGACGGTTCTGTTCAGGAGAATTTTTTAAAATACGTAGGCACAAAAACTTTTTGACAGGACGAAGTCTGTCGGGTCAGCTAGTAAAATAAATAAATTTCTTGAGTTTTTTTATTACTTATAGCATGGTCTATACTTGTCCACAATATCAATTTGTTTGATCATCGGGTATAAAGCCCCATTTTACAAAATTCTCATGAATAATAAATATTCATTTTAATATTATAACCAATATCGATTAAATGTGCCGTTTGATTGTCAATATTATATCGATTATGAGTTTTGTCGGGAAAACATTAAATTACATAACTTTGCGAAAATCAGTAAACAGCTACACAGTGTAATTGTAACACTAAACTTACAATACAAGTTTACACGTTTTCCATTTTTTTCCACAGGCGCCAATTTTATTGAGTTTAATTTTTAAACCACATTTATGTGATATATATATATATATATATATATATATAATATGTAATATATCAAGTAGATATAGTAGATACAGTAAAAAAGATGATTTAGGTGGGGGCCTAAATGCCTCTATTGTACCATTCTGGATCTTCCACCGGTCATAGATAAGTCGTATTTTTTTTTCAAATTTAACTGAAGCACGAAGAGAAATTTCTGATAAAATTTCATCCTTAACATGGTTATTAATTCTATATTATTAAAATGGTTTTAATTTTATTGGATCATAAATAATATCTTTGCCCGGAATTACTATACTTTTCAATAATATATTTAAAAATATTTCCGTTTATTCATTTTACTCTTAGTTATATATATATATATATATATACATATATATATTATAGGTTTATAAATAAAAATGATATGTATACTTAATATACAATTTAAACTAAAGTATATGAACAAATTAAATTTTCTATTGTTTTATGATCATGTCTGTGAACACAGTATATGGTTGTAATTTGTATGCGCAATATTCTTTGATGGTTCATCCAAAACACTGATATGGATCGGAAGTTCGTTGGTTGTTTCATGGAAATATTTTACGAATATGTTACGTGTTACAGGTGAATGTTACGCCAGCGTGTGCTTAATGGGACACTATAAACTGCGCTGAACTTAAATTATAGCATTTAGGTTAAATTTAGAGTTTAAACTCCGATTACAAAATCTACCTACAGATAGGAATAGTATCTATAACCCGTCATTACCAGCACGGAGTAAATAATGACCCTCAGCTTATTTGTATTTATAAATTTATGAGTGTTATAATAAAAATATGTGTTTGTAAATTTCTTTAGTCTCGGTTAATCATTTTAATTTTATCGGTTTCGTGATATCTTAGTTTCCTGTTTACTTACTACCTAGAATGTCATAACATGATAGCCGTCAGTGTTTGGAAATTATTTACCCCGTGTGCATAATATTTTCTTAGTTTTTTTTTTTTTTTACTTGTTTTTTTAAATTTAAAATGGACGATATCGAAACAAGACGTGTAGGGCATCTTCTCAATACGTTCAGTGGTTTATATTTTGTTCAGTCATTGTAAATGACCTAAATATTGATCGAAATTTGGAAGAAAAATACGCTGACCTCCAAAAAATAAAAATATATTTTGATGTGTATAAGGAACCACACAAAATGTAAGAGCAAAATGCCAATGTTTTTTTTATTTGAAAATCTTGAGATCGCAAAACAATAAAGGTTTGCATGATATGTGTTAAATGAATATACCGTGATCATATCATCGATGTGAGTTCGGATTGCTATGCTACTAAATAGAAATATTAAATATAATGTGTAATTTTAAATAATTTTTTATAATTTAATAATAATATTTAATAAAACTAATCAACATTTTTGCTTTATTTATTATTGCAGTAATGTTTAAAATAATAAATAATATACAAAAAGTAATTTTAATTTATTTACTCACATAATAAATAAAATAAACAACACTTGGCAAAAAAATACCCCATGCGAGTAATAGTGATAATAACTGAAACCGTGCGAGTAACGACGAGATAATAATCTAATTAGCAATTTTTTATAAAATATCGTCAAATAAAGAAGTTAAAGCTAATTAATATGTAAAAAACTAAAAATGCTTTAACTGGTTTTTCAATTCACTGCAAAATATGTATATTTTTTAACTAGGAAATATTTACGATTAACCAAAGCACATTATTTTCACAAAGTCTTCGTGGCAGTTAATTTTAGTTGATTTTGTTATAGGTAGGTGCATTTTATAATGGAATAATTTTAAATGTTAAGCTACATATCTTAACATGTTAAAGTGATTATTATTATTTTTAATATATAATTATATAATATATGACTATATTTTTATTTTATTTATGTAAATTTCACATTAGTTTGGTGGTTTAAAGTAGATTTTTAATTAATAAATATGTGTTAATAAAAACTAAATTTAGGAATGAATGGTTTTTATTTGATTCATAAAGCTACCAAATAAAATTAATTACAATATAAATTGTGTTGAAATGAATATTGTATATTTCAATAAAAAATTTGAAAGTTTAATTTGAAATCCGTTATGTTATTTTTTTAATTGAAAATTGTTAAAAAAAAAAATGCCACATTTATTATTATGTATATTTAATGACTTTCAAACAAATTCTAATAAACATCGTCTTAAAAGTACATATAAAAGCAACTAATATTCATTCTAATTTCTAATAATTAAATCTAATCATCTACTTACATTATCAATTTAAATGTGTGTAAGTAAACATATAAAAGAAAATTTGAATAATTGTATTATTTTTTTTAATGTATTCATTTATTATAATACTATATGACGTATAAGTTTTAAATTATTCAATATAAAATTATAATAAACATAATATAAAATAAGAAAAAAGGTTATAAGTAATATAAAATATTTCAAATATTGTAAAACTTGTTAATATAATATAATTATAAATTATATATAAATATGAACCTTTGAAATAGGTACGTATTGAATAATATCTATTATTATAAAAAATAATAAGATATATAGAATAATAATAAATTTTTTTATGTTTTTAATATATATATATTATATATATATCTAAATCAATTTGTTTTATGTAATATGATTCTCTTAAATATTTCAACAAAATGATTGACTTATTTTAAAAATATAATAAATGGCATATAGAACATACTTATGTATACTTTATGCAATCCTTTTACACTTTTGTTGACTTATTCACATGGAAACTATAAACATTATAAACATACTGCACATATTATTCAAGATCCCATATTAAATGATCGCATAATAAATGTAATATTTTTAATGAATTCTAGGGACTTTTAAAAAATAATCGTGGCTTGTATATTAAATGAAGTTATATAAAAGATTATTTTATTGTATTTTATGATAATATTTTGAGAACTACATATTATGTTATGTTTTCTTATAAAATAAAATATTTATCTAAATTTAAAATAAAATAAAAAACCTTTAATAAATAGTATTTATGTTATAATAATTAAACGAAGATATTACGTAAAAAATGCATTTACTGAATATATTTAATAAAAATTATAGAAAAAGAAAATGTAGGTACTAATTAGATTTTAGAACTTTAATGCATTAAAATTAAACTAATGTCAAGTGGAACGTGAAGATGGATTATAATTTCAAACAAGTTAACCAGAAGTCCCATGAGTTCGCGGAGTTCTCCGTAAACTCTGATGATTTGTATCTAATTGGATCTAATTTTAAAAATCATGGTTTTTATCTCGGCACTTTTATAAAATTTCACTTAATAGAGAAAAATAATTGCCCTTATATGTTACCCTAGAATCTTAATTTTCTTATTGAATGTTCATTATTGTGCGGATTGTTTTATATCGAATAAATTACAAATTAAAATAATCACCAAAAATTCATTTATTGTTTATAAACAAATAAATATATTAGGAATATGAAATTATGAAATGAAATTCTCATGCTTTTTTCAGAATTGTATATTCTTATATTTTATAAGATCTCGACGTTGTAATTTGTAAGTAATGTTAATACATATTACTACTAATACAACGAATCGTTGTTGGGATAAACTATAACTAAAACAATATTCCAAATTTAATATTAATTACGATTTGAGGTACCTATTCGATTTCAATAATGCAATATTGTCAACCATAAGTTTCACAAATTTAAATTTATTAGAAAATTGTGATTTTGTCTATAAAAAAGAACATAACATATGGAAACATTGTTACTTATATATTTATTTTTTTATTTAACCGTAACTATAAATGTTATTATTGGCTCAGTGTTATTTATAAATTAGGTCATGAATGTACAATGTAGGTGGTACAATTTTGGAAAATACAAAAGTGTACAATTTATGAAAAATTCACGGGTACAATAAAGATAAAATAAATTAAATTATATAATTTATATAGATATTTTTTACATTTTGAAATATTCTCAATATTGACTTCGTTGGACCCTAGACTTTATGTAGATTTTCAGGAAAATACATTTTGTTGTAATGGAATTATTTTAGGTATATAAATCATATCCTTCATACACCATAACTTATAATTAAGCGTATTTTCTTTAATCAATATAAAATATAGCTCAAAACATTTCCCTAGTAACTGGTATGAAAAATTATTCTATAATTGATATTATATTGTTTATACTATGTAGAAATAGATTTTCTACGAAAAAAACATAAACGTAGAAGTTATGCTAGGTGAAATTCAATCACCGGTATTCGGTATGTATTCACTTACTTTTTTTTGATGTATGTATGTAGGTTTTTTTTTTGCGACACCAGGACTTGAAAACGTTATTAATCTTTTTCGTTATAACATTTTTCGTTTTATAATGTTATCGATTTTTATCGTTATAACGTTTTTCGTTTTTAACGTTATCGATTTTTATCGTTTTTCGTTTTATAACATTTTGTACGTTTTGCTATATATTATGTGTAACCTCTTTTATTTTACTATATAGGATGTTTCTAAAATTAATACTGATAATTCGTACGCATGCTCAGTGAGGCCACTCAATGATGAAAGTTTTGACATTTTTTTCTACCTTTGAAACCTAAGGTTCTATTCATAGTAGGTACCTATATTTACATAAATATAAAAATAATAATTACACCGTGTTATTTCATGATTTGATATTTTCATATGATTAGATATGTCACATAATTTTACAAACATTTTATCGTTTACACGTTAATAGTTTCGAACGATGTCACTATGATGACAAAAGTCAAGTGACCTATAGGGTTCAGATAAGAAATTTGCTGGAAATACTATGGTATAATTTATTTATCAAGATGATTGGAAGTGGTAATTTATTAAGGAGTTGTGTATAGGGAATTTTGTGATTACTTCGCGTTACGCAGTGTATATGTGTAAGTAGTATTATTTTGGTATTTGTAGTCGGGAAAATGAAAACTGGCCGCTGGAAAATGTGTATTAGCAACTATTTTTTATTTTCTGATAAGGAGGGGTTCTCGAACTAAGACACGCTTAAGGTACGAGTCGCACGGTCTGTGTACAACGTCTGGCCCGGCTACGCTTTTGTATTCGCCTTTATATTATTTCTTTTTTAGGTTCGTTCTGTGTACAAATAGAACCGTTTGGCTATTGTTGTTTCATTTTAAGGGAGTTTTGAAACGTCATCACGATTTTGGCATGTATCATTAAAAAATTGTTTTATGTTATCCTGATGAAAATAAACCGCCAGGGGTGGAACATGTCCAGAAATTCAAATTGTATAGGAGAGACAAAAAACTCATTTTTCTAAAAGCGTTTGGATTTCGGAGAATTTAATGTGTTTCGTCAATATTTCAGATGTAGTATCTCATACACCTGTAAGAAAAGTAATGAATTTAGCAAAATGCATAAAGTGAAAAAAAAAAGAAAATGGACATGTTCCCTTTTCAAATAAATAAATTATAAATAAATAAATCAGAATAATACAATTTTTTGAATTTTTATGGATTAAATAAAAATAAAACATTATTTTATCATATTATTATAATATTATGCATTTTTTTTTGAACATCACTTATAAGTCATAATAAAAACTAAAATATATCTTGGTTATAATAAGTTAAACTCTATAAACAAAATAAAAATAATACAATCGTTTAAATATTTTTTGATAAAATAAATAAATAAATACATTGTTTTGAAACATATTTAAAATATCAATAATCTTCTTTATGATGTTGTTCTGCTTCAGTTCTGCCATTGGATTATTTTATCGTAAAATAGCATTTTATCAGCAGGTATATGACGAAGAAGACTTTTTATATTATTCTTTTTTTTATAATTAATTGGTAGTGTTTGGTGATAGGCTTTGGAATTTATGATATCCCACAAATCTGGGAAAAATTGATGAGGTTTTGTGAGTGAAAAATATTCGCTGATAAAGTTGTCAATGTAGGGATGAACGAGAAGGATACCAGGTTCAGAGGAATCATAAATGAAATGGAAATAATCGGAGATTTTAAATGCTTTTTGATTTATGCTCTTGGTACGTTTTTTCCGTGGCTCTTTATTGTGTACACATTTTCTTATAAAAATCTGGCTACCACTTTCTATAGTCGATTATGTCTTCTGATTGGACCTTTTCTACGAAACATTTATTTTTATTTGATGTTTGCTGAATGATCTCCATATAATCGTCGTGTGTATATTTGGTCTTGTTTTCTTATTTAACACTTGACTGTGGCAAAATCTCTATCACAAGCATTGAATGAGTGACCTCTTATTGGAAAAATATGTTCTACTTTTTGAAACATTTGATAGACGCCAATGCCAGAAGAAAATGAACAACTGTTTGATTATGATTTTGACCCAGACGTCCATCTGAAAAAATATATTATTCACTGACAGTCTCAGGAATATACTTATCATTATACATTTTCAAAAATGTACATACTTTATTCGGTCCTTTATATGTCATGAATTTATATGGAATGACAAAATAGAGATGGCAAAACTGAAGCATAATGATAGTATCAGCTTGGCACCTAATTACTAGCACTCCAATTTAATTTTTGTCCTCACCGATAAGAGCATTTTCATTTTGACAAAAAACATATCCAGTAGATGATCCGTTTTCGAAACATACGAAAAAAAAAAATCATGCATGCGGTAATTTTATAAATGCATGGATATGTTTCGTTTTCACACGAAATAGTGAGTTTACGTACGAATAACATATTTTCGTAAAAATCTGAAAATTTCGAAAATTTGGATATGTTCACTTTTCCAAATAACTCATTCAATTCTAGCAGCGCCTAGTCAGTGATAACTCACAAAAATCGATTATAAAGGTAGTACTTGACGTTATAACAATATTAGGAGGACGCCGCACCACACACAAGTTTTAATGAAGGTTCATGAAAATTATTTTTTTTTCATATTGATCAATTTAAACAAAATAATATTTCTATTTTCGTTCATCGGAATAATATAATAATAATATTATCTAGAAATAGAAACACTAGTATTAAATATGAATTTTATATAAGGTATAATAGGTAACAAGACGACGACGACCGTGATGGTCGACTATACGGACATAATCATAGACTTACATAATATTATATATCTGTGGGTATAATCGATAGGTTGAGGTTCGATAGGATAAGGTGCGAATACCGTGAATGCAGACGTTTCGGTCATTTTATCGAGTGTCCGCCGTCCGGCAATATTTAATATTTATGGACTCTGTAAAGAGTCTGTACAGACTCTGTCTGTAATTTTCCTTCTCGTTTTCGGCCATTGAACCAAAAACATGGAACACGTACTGGGAATACAATTTGTGCCCATAAGAAGGATACCATATTGTTTCCTGACATTTTTGTTTAAATGATATAATAACTTTTTCTTAAACATATTATTTATTGATAATACAATATTGTGATATGATCACGAGATTATATTTGGTTATTATATTTTGAAAAAGTGATTAATAATAATAAATATTGTAATTTTTCTTATTAATAATCAACTTTGTTATAATATCCCACACAGCACAGATATATTTATTCAATGTTTAATAAATATTTAAAAAAAATTTCAAACTTTATTAAATATTAAATTTTCATTCATAAGAGATTTTTAAATATTTGTCAAATACATAATAAACATTGTTTGAACCATTTTGTATTTTGTAATAAATATTTAAAATAAAATCATTAGTTTACATTTATTTTTAATATTGATTAAATATAAAAAAATCAATATTTAATTTTCATTGATGAGAAATTGTTTAATATTTGTCAAATATATAATAAACATTGGTTGAACCTTTTTTATTTTTTTAATAAATGTTAAAAATAAAACATTAATAAATTTATTTTTTAATATTCATTAAATATAAAAAATAAATATTTAATTATGATTGATTGCAGATTACTTATTATGGATTGAAAAGTGAAAACTCATTGTTTAAATAATATATGTATTTAATTAGGAAATTTACAAGTTTTATTATGTATAGATAATGTATATTTAATGTTTTATTAACATTTGATTTTAAATATTTAAATTTAAATATTTATACAATCGTTTTGATTAACAAATGCTGTGTGGGATACTATGTGCAAATAAATCTAAACAGTCTTACTTAAAACGGTTTCAATATATTCACATTTGAGATGTCAATCCGAATTAATGGTTGAATGAAAAATTGGTACTTCATAGTCGGCTTTATTTTCAAATATCAATGTAATTTAAAACATAAACCATATTATATACCTACTTATTATTGTATTGATTTAATATTTCAAGAACCAAAGAAAAATTAGAATAGCACAATAATGATTTTTATAATTCGGTATTTTACAAAACTTAAATGTTTAAATTATCAAAATATAATAATCATGAATATTCATGATAATAATAGTGTTCTATGATCATAATCATAAACAATAAATATAACAGTGATAATTAGAGAATAATCGAGATAATCGTTATATCGATATCGTTTACTCGTTTTTTTTTTTATTTCTCCATGATTTGGAAACAAGATGGTAGCTTACATGATGGCACAGATTTATAATATGTGAATAATATATGATATATATATCTTTCCATGTTCTTAGTTCAGTGTTTTCGGCTCATCACTTATCACGGCAATGACGGGTACGTTAAATTACAGATTATAATATCACAGCATTTTTTCACATTTATACTGTTCGAGTTAAACAACTAAAAAACTTTTACATTTGCGTGATTTTGAGTGTAAAAATATTCTTGAAAGTGTCAAAATTCGTTGGTTATCTTTATTGCTGTAAATTATAAGAATAATTGATGTTTATCCAGGATTAAAATCATAATTTGAGGAACTGGAAAAATTATACCATAATTTTGAAATATTTTTTCAATGATCCTTTTCCTATAATATGGTTTTATTTTTTGCAAAGTCAACTAAAATTTGTCTATGATACTCAACAAGAATATAAGGTGATAAAACATCAACATGTGATGTGTAGACGAATTAGAGGTATTAGTCGGAAAAATAGAAATAGACAAAATATAATTTTTCTTACATCTTAAATTGTATCGCTTTTAAATGATTTACAAAAAAAAATATATATATGTATAATAAAAAGTTATTTAAAGGCAAAATGTATGGTTTTTATAATACTTTCTTATCTTACGTCGAAAAATTTAGTTCAAATTATGACGAGTTGAAAATATTTTGTTTGTTCTTATCTTTATTTTTTCACCTAGATGAAAGTCCGTTAATATGTTTAATTGTATATATTCAAAACGAATATGTAATGTGTTACGGATATATAATTTTTGCAACAAAAAAAAAATTCTGATTATATTATAATATCTATTATAGTTATTTTAATAATCATTTTTAATTAGTACCTCAAAAATTTTATCAGTTCAAATAGATAGGTGTATAAAAATGTATGATTATTATTAATACATAAACAATTTTGGTGTAAAACGCTTTAAAAATTATCTTAATAATATGACAATAATCTTTTATATTGGAAGTCTGATTATATATCTATTTTTGGAACATAGAGGTTTTTGCTGTATAAAATGTAAACTGTGGTATTAGTATCCCTATTATATAATTTAAGGTTATATATGATTTTATGAATCAACTCTATTATTCATTATTACAAATGTAATGTTATGTTTATCTCTCTAAGATGACTATATTCATACTCCATAGTAAAGGAAATCATAGTAAGACCTGTTTAACATGAAACCTGTAGCTTATAGTATAAAATTAATAGGTATATACAATTATGATAAACTGAGCTCAATTTTAAATAATTTGATGTACAGTTATAGTCAATTAAAATTTGAAATGCATTAAAAATTGTTTGCGATTTGCAATTTCAATATATATTATGTATATATATATATATATATATTATAATTATATCACACATGTGATATTATAATGTATGTGTGATATGCTATTTAAAAATTTAAATTAAGAAATTTTAATATATTTAGGTATAAGTATTTATTAGGATTAATAATACTACAAAACATTACTATATATTATAATGTATAGATGAAAATTTCAGGAAAACAGCGTACTAAAACGGGATGAAATCGATAGACACAGCATGTGAGACCATTACCATTATCATTATTTTTCATTTTCTTTTACGCAGTGAATGTCTACGCAATTCCAAACAACCGAGAAAATAAAAAATAAAAGGTTTTCAGTGGCAAAAAAAGTGCAAAAACTATACAATTGCACAACCGGTATTGTCTACATTTTCGCTTAGAATTTAAACACTAATATTTTTTTAAAGTTTTGTTATTAAACCATATTACATGTAAACAACTGCAAACAGTTTATTATTACAATTTTAATTTCAACAATAATATAGATTATATTATATTTTTGTTTTTATTTCAATTATTTGCTTTATAGATTTTACATTATAAATTATAGGACATAATTTATTGCCATGTTTCTCGTGTACGTATTATTACATTTATTTGGTTTCTAATATCAATATGTATGTATGTATATAGTCAGTGGCCTGGGAATATCTTGATTAAGGGAAGGAGTTAGAATTAATTGTGTATAATATTGAACGTATGCAACTTTACGCTTTTGAACATAAACTATAAGTTACCCAGAACATATTTAAATTATTAAATAATTCTCAGTTCCATAGTAAAGATAAAAACACTTATACCTTCCATTTGTACCAACGCAACAACAATTCAAAATGTATAATATAATACTATACACAAGAGTAATAAGCTCAGCTATGGTATGTTTATGATATAAATAAATAAACGTGGCATTTTTATATTAAATTAATAAATAATAGTTGAATACTTGTGTGGAATGTGAAAGTAATTTTTCCACTGGTGATTGATGTAACAGCATTACTATAACCTTTGACATTGAAGTGCCGAAAAATAAAATAAAATAGGTATTCTGTCGTTGATATTTACACATAAAGTGGTTTCATCTGAAAATTATTTTCTTTGAAGTCGTTGGAAATGTCAAAAAAAATGGATAGTAAAAGTAAAAATGTTCATGCTGTGTATATTTTGATGTAGATATTTTGTGTAATTTATAATTTATTACTAAAACAATAAAACCGACAAGTTATCCACATATAAAATATGAAATAATTAAAAATTTATATCAATCAATCAATAAATCAATAAATTTTTGTTAATTATAAACGACGGATTACAACTTTTTGATAGCTATTTTTCCAAAAAAAAAAAATGTATATCAATCATGTATAATATTCACTAGTTCTTTTTACGACTATCTTACTGAAGGAAACTGAATTATAATTTAGGGCTGTATAACCGTTTCTTCGTGAATGTTTATAATGATAATGCATAGATACTTAAATTATATCAGAACGAAGAATATACAGATTATTAGATACTTAAATTTCAGAGTTTCCTATATACCTACGGGTTAGAATGTTAGATATAGGTATAGGTAATAAATAATGTAAATAAATATCTAATAGATTTTTCTTTATAAAACTTTTTTGAATTGGTATCATTAATTGTTATTTCTTATTAAATGCCTTATTTATATTTAATTATCTAGAATATTAAAGTTAATATATTGATTAAAATATCAATTCTTAGTCAAATTCAGATGAACAAAACTAATTTTTAAAAGTAGATAATGGAGTCAGATGTTGTTTATAAATTGTATCAATTAATATTGTACTGAACGAAGTCATTAATTAAACGTGTAAACGTATCTAAAAATTATACTATTCTGAATTGAAATAAAATAATCAATACCCATTAATCCGCAGTTAGGTTTACCTGAATTTCACTTAGTTGTATTATTAGTTCCATCGTGAGAGTTTTCATAGTTTGACATATAATTACTGAATCCATCTGGAACACTGACCATTTCAGAATTATTTTTCATATTTTTTTCTCCACATTACAATATACATAATATTCCGATAAATCCATGGATGTATTCTACATATTTTTTTTATGCAAGTTCTACAAAATATTTTTAATATAATATACTTAAAGAAAATCAATTTTTTTTTTTTTTAATTTAATTGTAGAAAGACCCCTAAAATTATTTTTTCATATAGTTTCTCAGTGTTTTGAAAATTTTTCAATTAATTTTTCTTTTTGTGTAGAACAAAAACTAAGAAAATCGAAAAACTCTATTTAAAAAAGTTCTAACAAGATCAAACTTGATATCACAATTTCATTTACTTGTAATCTATAAAGTTATAATAAAAAAAAAGTAAATCCAATATATTTTTTGCTTCAATAAAAATGTATTAGATATTGATAAAGAGATCCCATGCGTTTCCCAACCAAATTTTTGTTAAATTAGTCCATTTATGATCTTCAGTTCTTCTTCTTGCTGTCTCGTTAAATGTTATATTATCAACGGTTTTTGCTCTTCCAATAACCACTTTGTTGACATATCATTATGTATTTGTGTAAATATATAAAATATTTAAATCATATTTAAATAATCAATATATTATTATAAAATTAATTTTATGTTTTAGGTTTCTAGACATAAATTTATACAACTTATATCCCCTTTGTGTCTGTTCATTTATCCATCCATCTGTCCATCCGTCCGTCTATTCGTATTTACTTCTACATAGTTGTGATTGAGGAAAAAATTGTGCTTTTAAAATTGATAATAACTAAAAATTAAAGGTGCATAAAGGTAAATTAGATACACAAAAGTCTCACCATATTATCAGAACAAAAATTTAGTTAAAAAAAAATTAACTACTTGTTTTTATGCAGTGTATTTAAGAAAATTAAATTGCAATTGTTATATAATATTTTCAAAATTATATATAATATATAATGTATATGTAATACAGTAATTTTGCGACAATTAAATTATTATTATCAATGAAATAATTAAAATGTATATGAATTATTATGTACTTTAAATATAAGTATAACAAAAAGTATTACAAAAAATGTGCACTTTTCTCGTAGAAGTGAGAGGGATGGATGCACATAATTTATTGCATAGGATGTTTTTGGTAGATTTAATGTATTAAATAAAATAATTCTGCTACTTTCACTATGATTTTTTGAGTAGCAGTAACAGTTGCTGTTCAAACAAAAAAAATCACAGTTTATCATCTCTAGTAATTGTACATTTCTGTAGTTTTAATTGTTTAAAAATTGTATAAATCGTATAAATAGATAATTTATTTTGTAGGGTTCAAACCGATGCATATACTAAAACTAAATTGTTTTTTTTTGGAATATTTTTATTTGATTTAAGTTGGCTTGATGTATTTTAGATTTGAGCGTAGCGAGGGAGCTATTGATATTACAATGATTTTTATTTATTTATTTATTTGATTTTTCTGTTAACACTTTTTCTACCAAAAGGAGTGCTCCGATCTTTACAAGTTTCCGGTAGCAAATTGTATCTAGTTGGTACTTTTAAGAGGTATTTTTTTGATTTTCTTAATAATTTTTTAATGCGTAAGGTAAAACTACCAAAAAATGACGAAAAACCAGAAAAAATACGATTTTGTCAAATCCAGATTTTTAATTTCTTCATAATTTCGAAAATAATGACTTTAATAATATGTTCACGATAATTCAAATTTTTCAAATTTTTCAAATTTTATTGAATTTTTGTGTTATTTATAAACATTTTAGTTTTCGAAGTTTCTATGTCTTAAATGGGGTAATTTTGAGTTTTAAGACCTCAAAATTTTATTTAACGTTAAAAATATGATACTCTAATTAATATCAAAAATTCTCGAAAATCCGTAGCCACAATTTTTTTTTATAGTCATTAAAATTTTTTTAACGAAATTATTAATTTTGAGATATTTAAGTCCAAATAGTTGGTAAAATGAGATTTTAAGGCCTGAAAAATCTTAGTATAATGTTAGTCGTGCATTACTAACTAAATTTAAAAAAATCTACGGAAATAAAGTATTTTAGATTTTGAGCGTAGCGAAGGAGCTAGTGGTTTTTTGGTTTTACTCTGGTCTCTTCAAATAATCGTTCATATTTTTTTAAATAAACCTATACATTTTAATAGGTACTGATGATTTCAAGAAAACTAAAGATACTAATTATAAAACATTATCAAAATATAAGTTATTATTTGGTTTATTGAATGAAAGAAAATGTAATAAATACAAATTATGTATTAATGTATATTTTCTATCATAATCATAATAGTCAAATCACATATTCTTTAATGCTATTGGTTCCCACATCACCATAATTTTAGTGTAACATTCGTTAAATATGGACTCGAAATAAAAAAATTAATATATTTAGAATATCTCAATTAAATTATACTAATGGGAACGATTAATTGATGTTAATTATTATAGAATTTCATGATCAATTATTAATATGTCTTTTTTTTCTCTTTCACTTTCTCTCTAAAGTATTATTCGTTAATTCCTAAATTTTTAATTGGTATTGTATGTTTATTGTCTTAATTGTTTTATTGTATGTCATGCAACTGTTTTTTTTCATGTTATTGTTGTATAGAGTACTTATATTGTAATATACACCAGTTTTATTCTAAATCAAATGGTTTACATAATATTTTGTTCGTTTTTAATATTAAATGTCCTAATCTGAACATACAATAAAATAAATTGAACATATTTACTAGTAATGGTTATAGTAGATATATTAAATTGAGTTATTATAAATATATTGTATTAAATTTTTAAATGTACATAAGGTCACAGTAAATTATATTAATTTCTATATTTTCTCTTTGATGTAATGTTAAGAATAGGTACTGAGTATGTAACTAATATTAATAGTTATAAATACTACACCGAAGCGTTTTATTGAATGCAATGATTTATCATTACTTTCAAATGCAATACATCCACCAAGAGAATCCTACCCAATAGCAAAGTGCATCCACCCATACTGATACCCAATGAGCTAAGTGCATTCTTATTTTTATTTTCAGTTCCAAGTGAAATGCTATTAAGTCGTTACGATTGTTGATTTCGTTACTAGAGAGAAAGATATTATTAGTTTCATTTTATATTTTTAGGTACTTTTAGAAACCAAGAACTTAGCACGCTTGTACAGTAGCCTTTGCTAACTCGTTTATTATTAAGATGAAAAATATTTTAATATGCTTATATCAAATGAAAAAAATCATTCCAGTGAATAGACAATTCTAATAATATGTATTCTGTTTGACACTCACTCGGACGTTTTTAAGTATTGATTTTCCGTTTCTAGAGTTTCAAATAATTTAAGTTATATTTATGCTGTTTTACATGAATCCCGTGTTGCATACTGATATATGTATATAATAAATAATATTAGGTAATATGCTGTGTTAAAACGTATTGTTTAATAAAATATTTCGAATTTGCTCGAAATTTTCAGCCATTTTAAATGGGATTTTTTTCTTTATCCTTAAACCGCATTCGCTCCGTTCGCCGTTCACGAGAATATGTTCGATTTGAATAATATATCACCATGTAGGGCATATAACGTGGTGGTACCGGCGGTGACGTCGTTAAGACCTTTTCTATAAATTATAGGCAACGGCCAGTAGTATGGTGTGACATTATCGTGAGGTGGTAGTGGCCAATTTTCGTAACGGACAACATTGCCGAATATATTATTATTTTCTTTGCCGGCGTTTATTTTCGATCTTCCCGTCGAGCCGATACTGACCCGTAAGCCTATTAGCCGAAATCCCAATAATAAATACGGTCCTTGACCCAGCCGGGACGATGTAAATAGGAGCACGGTCGTTGTATTCCAGCGGAAACGGTTGGTTCGCGGCAGGCCTTTGCACCCGTATTAACCCGTAACGTCCGTTACAAAATCCTTAAAATCTACAACACTCGATATGTAGGTATTAGGTATATGTTCAAAATTCAGTTTTCGTCAAAACGCTCAGATAAACCGTGACCGGAATAAAAATTTTCAGTCATCGCAAAAATCAAAATAATTTTTGCCATTCGATACATAGGTACGTTAATCCGACGAAGTAGTACCAGTGGCGTGGCCAGGATTTAAGCAAGGGGGGGAGCCAATAAATACCATAATTAAAATAACGTGTTTGTTTTTTATTATATTTAAAAAAGTAATATTAGCATTAATAAAATATTTACTAATTACTAGAATGCTTAATGCTTAGGTAACATAATAATTAATAACTAATAAATTATAGTAAATAAATAATATGTATTAAATATAATGTTAATATTTAAATAAAAAACTGAAAAATAAACTTAGTTACTAGGCGAAATATATTTTATTTATTGTGTCCAATCTAACATTTGCATTCTTCTGGGAGATCTTTTAGAAAATTCCAACAAAATATCTTTCTCTATATTGTTATAGTTTAACTCATCTTCATTTATGTTAGCTAACGCCAAGCTTAACTCTTATGCTAATTTAGATTTATAATTATATAGATATTAATTTGATAATTTATACACATTTAATAGTTCAATAAATTAGAACTTGAATATTAGAATTTGATTTAAATATTAGAACGGTTATCTATGACTATGTATACATACATAATACAATATCTTTTGCTTATCACATATTATCGTGGTTAACCTAATGAAACTTGGTTACTGAATTTAACAAACACATGTTTTGGTTATCGATAAGATAATAAAAAACATAATTAGGTTTATCGTGAAAACATGCGTTAAGTACGTTAATAAAAAATAAGCCATTTATACCTTATACTAAAATTATTATAAAGCTACTATTGTTAAAATTAGATCATAAAAAATTGCTATAAAAAAAAAAAGGCCCATGGGAGGGGCTACGCCACTGAGTAGTACGTTTACAGTGGCTACGATCTACCATTTTTCCGATAAAGCAGCGCACTACGCGTGCATAGCTATATCGGCGGCTCACTTCTGGCCAGAACAAACGACGTACCTACTATACTATATATACGTCATATAGAGTAGCATAATAATTGTATCAGTATTTTATTATTCTATTCGGTGTGCCTGTTTATTATTATATTTTCATTGTAAATTTAATTAGTGCTATTATAGTGTGTACATTATTCCGTGAGGAAATTCCGTGTTTTTTCGGTGGGTGACGCGTGTAAAAATTGCTTATTGCGCATTATCGAAATCGTTATTTTCATCTGTGAATGTATTTATATTAAATTGTCTGACAGAAATTTCAAAACGCGTACCTATATGGTAAAAGGACAAAATCCGCCCAAAATTATTTTTTTTAATTCGATAAATATTTAGATATAACATTTTAGGTATAATTTATAGATTATGCTATTCTACTAATGGCAGATGTTTTGTAAATTGATATGAATCATAAAACCTATATAGTTTTGTATCTCTAGTATTATCATTGATTATCTATGTATATAATTATATACATAGTCAACCGCGGTATTATAATAATTGTTCATGTCACTTCTGTATTCGTAAACTGTAAAATGTGTGACGGTTGTTGTGTATTTCCGAAAAATTTCTTATCATTTTTAAATTAATTTTTTTTTTGTTTTTAATAACGTTTAAAATGTACCAGTAGTCGGAATAAGAAAATAATCAATGCAATTCATACTCTAAAGTCATTTTTATAAATATTTATAGAGTTAAAAACATTTTTTTGAGCGGATTTCGTCCTAGATCCAACAAGAGCTACATAGAGTTACGGTGAAATACGTTATACGTTTAAAGGTATTGGAATTTCGCTTAGCGGGCCGTATCAATCCGAATAATAACGGTTTTCGGGCAACCGGGGCTAATAACTACAAATGCGTTTTATTTTGATAGGTAACCTCTACAGTGGAATGTATTATATATACGTGCACAACGTCCGTAAGCCGAATAAATCACTCGGGCGCACGGCCGGCACCCTCCCCCTCCAGGGTTTGCGGTCCCATTTCCGGTTCGCGCGCGCAACACCGGACACGCCGAAGACTTTTTGATTACGTCCGTAAATTCGACGGCCACCAGAAAACTACCGGTGTCGGTATAGTACAGTATTATTACAACTGTCTTTCCTCCCACACCCAGTCGTTTTTAATCCTTCGGGGGATACGTTTCCCGGAGTAGCACTGGAAACACCGAAAATACATTGTTTTGAAAGTATTTCACAGAGCTCTCCTGTAAGTGCAACAGAAAAAAGAGGGGGAGGAAAAGAAAAAACTTTTCGCCGATTGTGCACAAAACTTTTCGAATTCTTCTACAGCCCCGTGTGCTCGCTATTGGTCTAGTGAGCAATAGCTGTTATAATAATAATAATAGAATGACTAGCCGCCGACCGACCGCCAATATAACGTCCGTCCGTTTAAATCGATTACGGGCGGAATGGCATTTTCCGACATTGCGAGATAAAACTATACGCGTGTTAAAACGAACGATATTGCTTTCATAATACACGGGACGACTCCCGTTTATACATTTTTACTCCATGCACTCCACCGAGAATGCATAAATTGCTGGGTCGACTTGAAAATAATAACATAGCAGCCGGTCCGCGTCGTGTACGCGAACACTGCGATATTTATCGTCCACACACATATGTGTGCGTTATATTAGGTCTAAATTATAAATTTTTTTTTTTTTTTTTTTAATTTTCTTCCGAAGTATAAAGTCTTGCAAACGGTTTTGAGTGCAAACAACAAACAAGTTGGCGAAATCCCGTTCGGCAAGCGTACTAAATTCCCGTTTTTGTTTTATGGGTTTTTTTTTCTCTTATAGTTAATTTGTCATATAAATTCCGGGACATTTTTTTTTTTTTTTTTATAAATAATTATTTGTATTTATAACTACTAGTCACAAATAATGAAACAAAACATAAAATGAATAATATACATGAACAACAATAGAATATACAGGTGGACAATTTATAGGAAAAACACGTTCTTGGAGCATATTAATTTTCCCTCGTTCACTATAACTTCACGGTAATTATATGACCGACAAATTATTAGAATAGTCGATTATCAAATTAACAATATCATCAGTAACTATATACCTATGTACCTATAATGTACTAATTTTAATAAAGAATCGACAGGATACATGGGCGGGTTGATATAGGCATTTATAATCTCGATAAATCTTTAATTACAAATTAAAAACTATAATAATATATAAGTAGGTATTATTATATTACGTTACTCCCAAAATGCATCTGATGTTTACTTTAGTGGTTTTGTGGTATACGTGTAATCCGTACACATATATTAGAATTAATATTAAAACTTGAATAATTGTGTTTTCCACTTAGACCGTAGTTTTAACTCATAATTACTAGTTAGGGAATGAAAATAAGCCACGTAACAAAAATATTATTCCATTTCCTTAATACTTTCAATTGTTCAACTGTTTTTACAATTCGAGATTTACATTTTTATTTGCAATTACATATTTCAAACATGTCACAATATTTTATGAAAATATTAAAATAGCTACAATATGTATGTAATATTTGTTTTCTATATTATAGTAATGTTTTTAAAACACTTTAACAATATATCAATGGCAGAGAAATGGTACAGCATTGAGACGATATGGTTGATTCCATATTGTTGTAACCTTTTATGGAATTTTTGTGAAAACATTTAATCACAAGCCACAACACCAAATTGCAAAAAAAAAAAAAACGACAGAACGATCTGTCAGACCACTCCTCCCCACCCCTCTTGAATATTATATGAACAATTTTCTCGAAGAAATTTCTATCTCGCACCATTTGAAATCGAACATCTGCTACTCCACAATATTACATACATTCGCTAGCGACTTCCCTAAAATTTCTTAGTGACCAGCCCTAACTACTGATCATAAAAAGCTAAAATTTCTAAAGAATATTAATTTAATGACATAGACGACTATTAAAAAAGACATTTTTTAAATTCTACCATTAATAGAGAGAGAGAATAGAGAAGTCGGTATTAAATGTTTTAATATTTATTCAACGCCCAATTTAAATACTAGTCGTAGAAAGCTGACAATTTTAAAGAATATTTATTTAAATACATGTAGAAACCCGACAACTAAGAATTTTTAAAATTTGGCATTTAAGGAGGATAGGGGGATGTAGCACAAAAATGTACTCAGTAGTTTGCCAATATATTACAGGATGTAATAATCTGAAATTTTCAGAGATTATTCTTTTAAAAACACATTATACTCTCACAATGAAAGAATTATTCCGTAAAACTGTTCACGGTCGAAGCCAGGTAATTTGGTTGATATTTTATTTATATTTGTATTGCACGTAATAAATATGTATCTTTTGGGTTTTAATAATATAAATTATTTGTTAACTCACTAAATAAATGAATCATTAATGCCAAGTATCTCTTGTTTGCTGATGATATAAAAATCTAATATTCACTCCTTCTTCAGTTTGAACTTAACATATTTTCTTCATACGTTCAACACCTTTTCTCACCTTTTTTCACCCAGTCTATTTCTCAATCTCAATAAATGTCATATTATGTCCTTTAAAAGAAGCTTATAGTAAATTTAGAAATATACAAAGTTATTTTAAATTTGTATTTGTCGTAATCATACCATTAGTATTTATGATTTATGAAAAATAAAAAATACTTTTAATATGATTTGTTGCAAATTAATATAATATAGGTGATATTATTTTTATTTTAATATCACTGATAATATCACATATATCACCAAGGATTTTATTCATATATGTACTACATGAACAAAGTCCTTGGATTTTAACTTAAACTATAAGATTCAAAATTTTAACAATATATTATGATTTTTGATTATAAACATTGAAACTATTAAAACGATTATAAACAATAAACTACATGTAATTAATAAGTTTAATAAATATAATTCAGAAAAACAATCATAGTAGGATAAAGTTGCTGGTATTGTTGGATAAAATTTTTAGAGCTTAAAACTGCTTCAAAAAATAGCTGTAACCGTCTGAAAAATTTTAAGAACCAGTAACTGAAATTATGTGGTTTTTTAAATGTATATATATCGAGAAGTCGTTTTTTGATTATTTAAAAAATAAGTGGTTACAGCTTCTGGGTTAAAAACCGCTTCCTAATTTTTAAGGTAATTGCTTCCTAATTTTTAGGATAACCGCTTTTGACTTTTTATAACCGATTACCGGTCTTAAGCCTTAGGCCACTTCTAACTTTTTAAAACAATTAATTACAATTTAAATAGGCTTTTGACAAACCTTTATAATATTTATGATAATTCGTCGTCCAAAATTTTGGTTTCTGCTTTCCCATCCCGAAATATTTGTTAGATTATTAAAATTATTTATAAAATAAATCCTATAATAAAATAAGCTTCGTTGCGATCGCAAATAACACAGGTATAAAGAATGCATAATAATTATAGAATATTGGTCGTAAACAAATTTTTTTTCACAATTGTACCTCCTGTCACTTCAATATTTATTTTAATCACGGACTAACATATACATTATACATACTTCGTATACAATCTATAAGCTTTGTACGTACTTAACCTATATAATATTATGTCTATGCTTAACAATCGCCAATAAGTCGATCAGCTGAAAAATCTATATATTTTACTTTTAGTACTCAAAATGGCATATGGCAATTGGTGGAAAGTAGAAACAATAACAATAAATAATATTGGCGACTATTTTTAAATTTTTTCTTATCTTAAAAGTTATCTTAAATTTTATTTTATTACACCAGCTATAAACAGTATTAAAAAAAACTACTTATGACCCAAGATATATATACCTATTATTATATATTATATAGATATTTACCTACTATTAAAATATAATAATTAAATGTTATATTATAATACAATACTAAGTATAAGGTATTATAAAATATTGATTTTTTTTTTTTGCACTGTAGAAAAGGGTTAGCGGTATTTGTTTTGTTATTTTCAACATTTAACGTTATCAGTTACGTTATAATTAACGGTTATGACATAAATTGGTTACCGATAAATTTAAAACCTCGAAACACAACTATCGGTTACCGGTTACCGATGACCGCTTTTCAGAATTTAAAAAAAAATCGGGAAGCGGTTTTCGGTTCTCAAAAAGAGGCTTTTGTCTTGTTTTCGGAAAAAAACCAATTACCGATTTTAAGCCCGGATAATTTTATCTTATGTAACAGTTATTTCTTCGACTAGTCAATGGTTATAAAAGTGGTATTTATTTTCTACACATTATTTTAGAATTAGCTAGTTTAACTCTAATATTATTTAGTTTTCTTTATAAGTAATATAGAACAAGTCATAATGAAGTATTTATCCGTAAAATAAATTTCCATATTATTTTGAAATGATTTGCATAACACGTGAAAACAAAGGATGTTCTACGTAAAAGAAAAATTATAAACAACCCATACATAATATTTATAATCACCACTGAAGGCTGTAGAAAATGTAATTTGTGATTTTTACAAAAATTAGAATCTGGATACTATCGTATATTCAATATATTTTTATGTTTATATGGCATTTAATGTATCAAACGGCTCAATTGTTGTATATTCAGGATTGGAAAAAGCGTTTATAATTTGAATAAACTATAACGCGATATATTTAAAATAGTTGAACGTATCATTTAAAAAATAGTTTCTGTAATTTTTTCATTATAATCTTCTAAATGGAATGTTTTAGTAACGTATTCAAAATATTTTAAATATTTTTGAACTAATGAAAATGTCATACAAAGTTCTGGGTGAGAATGTCGTAATTTTTCTTTATATCACAAAATAATAATAATAATTATCGTCATTCAAAAAAAAAAAATTTTATTTTAGTATAACTTACAAATATTTCTAGTCAATTTCAGTGCATATTACCTATATTTTTTTTTTTATTTAGGGTAAAATTTGATACAAATTACATACGTCCATATAACATAGATACTATATATGTAAATGTATATATTGGTATATTTGTTGTTTTCTGAATACTATATTACCTATATTAAGTATATAATTATTTTAAATATCATGAATATAACATAAATTTAATTTTACATATAAAATGTTACATATTAGTTATTTAATTATTATATATATATATATAATTTAAAACTTCATCATTAAACTAAAGAATTCAAATTGAATAAATACCTAATTTTGTTAAAGTTTAAAAATTAATAAAGTAGGTACCCAATGAATAAGTTAATAATTGTGTAATATTTAAGTATATATAGTATTCTTAAAAATAATTTATTTAAATTATATTGATGTTTTAGAAAATTATTATCTTAATGACATTTTGGTAATTTATATGGTCAGGATTCTATAAAATATATCAATTTTTTTTTTTACTTCAATTATGTTATAGATTGTGAAATTTTCGACTTTTGTGTCTTGGACTGTTGGACCCAAGTGGAAAATCCATTTTGCTGTAATTAACTTCTTATTATGTCTAGTAATCTTAAAAGACAATAAGCATAACAAAGAATAATTGAAAATTGATTTTTAAATAAAAAGAAATTTTTAGTTTACCTCATTTGAGGAACAAAAAAAATTAGGACGAAAGAAAATATTGAAGGTATAAAAATGCTTTGTTCTTAAAATAATATGCCTAGGTCCATGTACCCTAATTATGTAATGTAACCTAACCTATAGAATTATTTTATAATTATATGCTTAAAACTTTAAAAACATTTTATTTTATTAATATGCATTAGGAAAATAAGTGATTAAAACAAAAAATATAGATCTAGACATTATATGATAATATATTACTTTATTAATTAATAAAATGAATATATATTTACAGTGCCTATTTTTATTTTAAATAACTAATAATAATTATATAGTCATTAATTTAAATTCTAATTATTCTAATATAAAATTCAGTGAAAATTTTAGTTTCTTATAAGCTATTTACCATCGTTAAGTACTTAGGCATGTACTTTAAATATGGAACGGTAATTTGGGACACTTATATATATAGTCTCACAATTGAGCATGTTCAAAAAAAGTTTTTACGATTTGCTTCCTTCATAGTTAATGTACCATGATCTCCACAGGACTATATAAACCTATTTCCCAGGAGCTTTTCTTGTCAAGTTTCACTGATTGCCAACAAAATTCCAATAGTCTATTCCTCTCCAAACTCGTATACAGCTTAATTGACTCCCTCCTTTGCTGACCAAAGTTAATTTCAGTTACCCTAGACATTTTTCAATGATCCTCGTTTTTCTGTATTATTATCCTTCAATTATATATCCTTTTAGAAGAGGATTTATCTCATGTCACTCACTAAACAGGACCAATCAAATATTTTTTTAATTCTACCGCCTTTAAGAAAAATTTATTCCAAGAAAAACGGTTCTATTAAGGAATTTATACATTTTTCAGGAATGAAGTAATGAAAATCAACTTGTGTTCTTTTTTTATTTTGTAAAAAAAAAAAAAACCATTTACATTTTTTTTAGTACCTATTCTTTATTAATGGACCAAGAAATTTTGTTTTTAGCTTAAAATCTTCGTTTTAAAAATGCTAATAATATTATATATAATCGTTTGTTTTAAAAAAAAAAAAACCTTTATTCAAGGAATTTCTGAACATTAAAACTACCATGTGTTCGTCATTGTTATTTACTATTGGTATTACATGCATTTTTTTTTTTTGTTGTTTTTTAATAATTCTAATATTTGCAAATATGAACATCACAAATATTTATGTAATTATTTGTAATTATAAATTAATTACTCTTTCCTTGTATTTGGGCATTTGCCCTAATATATAACAAATACTAATATTATAGTTTAAAATAATCAAGGTAATTCATTGATAAAATTACAATATAAATCAGGTATATTTATTACAGTTACAAAAATAAAATAGTAATAATTTCTTTACAATATATAGGTAAAAATATTAAACTATAAAAGTTATATTAATATATTGTATAATATAGCACATTTTTATTTAAATAATTCTGAAAAACTTAAACTGTGGATTTTTGAACCAGATACCATAATATAATTTTTCACTTGTTATATATTTTAATATATTTTTACATCTGTCGAACACTGGCAATTTTTAGTAAAGACAATCACTTATCCGTGTACATATACTATGGTGTTCTAGCTAAATATTATATAGTATCGCCGTTCATTCTTCATAGTACTATGTTCATGCGTATAGTAATTTCAAAATGTTTATTTAAGAAATAAAATGTTAGTTTGAATTGGACCAGTGCAGATATCTTTTAATAATACATTATGATGAACATAACAATAATATAACAATACTAGTTTATTAAAAATTCACACATTGAAAAAATAGTTAAATAAAATAATATATTATGATCTATGTTTATTAGATAAGTATATCATATCTTAAGTCATGGATCGTAGCTCTTTGTATATAATACACCTATATTAAAATATATACCTATATAAAAATTTAACAGTGGACTTGAATAAAAATAACTAGTATATTGGTATAAATAATTGTACACAATACATATACTATATAATCTGTTAGATTTATGTTTTTATAGACTTAAAGTATATTAAAGAGTAGATAATTGCTTGATTTTTTTATAGATTATAAGCGAAGTAAAGAATGCTTTGGTTTTATAATGACGCATATTTGTATATCTGTATATACATTTTTGAGAAAATGGTTTCGAGCAATAATTTTGGAGCAAAAAGGTTTTTCGATAGAAAATTCGTTATAGTTGGTACATATCTTAAAGTGGTTATTTATTTATGTTTAAATAAAAAATATTTTTTATAACGGAAAATGTTTATAAATAGAAAAATAACAAATGAATTTGTCATGATTGTGGTAACCGACTATTTTTAAATAATGTTAGTCAAATCTTCGCTCAAAATATTTTTCAAAATCAAATGATTTATATCTATTTTTAAATTTTAAAATCATAATAACATGTGCACACTATCTTACCCGAGTACCAACAGGTCAATGGACCAACATTATTTATTTTATAATTTAATATATCAAGTGAAAAATATTAGGTATATATTATTTTATTCAATGACAATATCGAAGTGTTTACCTGTAGAAATAGTTGCGATTTTCAATGTAAAATGTACATACTTATTTGCATTTTTGGAGTTTCCTAAAGGGTTGAAATGAACGACATAATATGCTACTACCTATATCGGTTATTAAATAAATTAATGATTTTTATTTTTATATATTTTTATAATTACTTTTTATCAGTACGATATAAACATATTCAATTTTATTTACATAGATAATATAATTTGAACGTGTACTGCAATTTGACATTTAGCTGTTTCGGTCGTTTTTTCTTTGGATATTTTGTGACCTACATACAATATAACGTTGTAGGTACAGATCGAATGGTATAATAGCATACACATAATTTCAAAAACAATTTTGATCCTATTGTATTTTTTTTTTTATCGTGACATAAAGTGATACCTATTATATATATATATATATATATGTATGGAGAGAGTATATTATTTTAGTATACTGTCAGGGGCAGAGACGTGTGTTATAACAAAAAAAAAATAAAAAAAGTACTACGGCTGTGCGTAAACCGTGTGCGAGCGAAACGATCCGTCGTGGGCGGGACCGGCGTTAATTGTTAAATGGTTTGATTGTCAATAGTCAGTCATGTAGTCGGCGACACCAATTCGTAACCGGGCCGCGGGTGCTGATACGATAATGGACGGGGAGAGGGACAATGACACGGCGTGGGCGGAATATGTATTCTATTATTATGAATTTCCGACGACAAAGTTCCCCGGGGGAACCACTGCAGGTCGGATATTATAAATTACCCGGCATATAATATAATAGTAGTGCTTTCGGTGATAATAATAATATAATAATAATAATAATAATAATAATAATAATCATTATTATTATTATTATTATTATTG
Source organism: Pemphigus obesinymphae (assembly GCA_025469235.1). Taxonomy (NCBI): domain Eukaryota; kingdom Metazoa; phylum Arthropoda; class Insecta; order Hemiptera; family Aphididae; genus Pemphigus; species Pemphigus obesinymphae. Next base: position 62,329 of record JAIPRL010001262.1, read on the forward strand.
GGATCGACGAAACGTCCGTGTATACGCGTACCGTCGTCGGATTTTAAATCGATTTTTTTTCTCGTCCAAAATCTCCAATTCGTCGTTTAATTTATCATCGTGTCCACGTTTGCGCCGTCCCTATAATACGCCGTGCTCCCTCGCTAATAAAACGCACGCACATGTAATAATACAACAGTGGTAATAATAGCGTTATTGTATACGCGCACTCGGGTACACTCGGATCGAATGTCGGACAAACGTTATACCTATTGCTGCAGTCGAAAATGTACAAAACACTATACGGGATGTTCTCTTCAGAGATGCCGGCGAATCGAACGTGTGCGTTACACACGGTTTCGTCGTTATGATAAACATATAGATTCAAATTCATTTTCTTTAGATATAAAATCAGATCGTTACCTACCTATCAATTCAGCGGTGGCTCGTGTGTACAGGGGCGACGGGGCGATCGCCCCCGCCCCTTTAAAATTCTAGAAAATTACTTATTAACGAGTTAGATATTGGGTATTAACAATTTATTTATGTTTACATTGCAATGCATTTTCAAAATATTACTATAAAAAGTAAAAATTGTTTTCCGTCATTATGAAAACAACACTACGAGGTAATCGGAGTTTAAAAATATACGTAGGTGATGGCGAGGTTAAAATAGGAAGGTATTATTCATTTGCGTGGTTATTGAGTATCATCGAACAGCGCTCGGCACTAGGGCGACGTTGACAATCGCCCGTCATAACTGTACGATCGAAACACAAAAACATAGGAAGAGGGAATGCGGTAATAATGCGGCCGCCCGAGTGATACGAATAATCACCCGAAATGCATGTGGATTGAATAATTTAACGTGTATTTATACTGTGTTCGTGTTCGTGATGCGTGCACATTTCTATAATTTCTATATTTCATTATTATTTATTAAATTCATTCTATTATTATTGATGTATATTAGGTATATTATTATAATATAGTAGATAAAAATTCAGTATCATATTCACAGAAAATTGAAATAAAACGAATTGGAAGACAGCTGTTTAATGAGAGATAGACGCTTAAATTTTGATTATAAAACGTATAAATTTTATTATTTTGTAATTTTTAATTTTTCGAAAACGTCTTTATAATATATTTGTCTTTTTATATATGGTTTAATAAATACCTTTTGAATTGTTATGTAATTATAAATGTACTTTATGCTTTTACAAAAATATATAGTTTTTAATCGTACTTCCACTTTCAAAGCCCACGAGCCGCCACTGGTTATCATTCATCGTAACTTAAATTATATGCAATACATTAACATGTATCAAGATACTTGATTTATTAACAGGTCCGATCAATATTATAATATATTATATAGGTTTTGAATAACCAAGATATATAAGTATATATATATTAATTATTGCAAGTATTATATTATGCGAATGTATTATTATTTTCTGAGTTATCACTATAAGCAAACACGAATGTTTCATTGTCATGCACAGCTGATGTTTATGTAATATGGCGTACAAGCGTTCGGAAATTCATATTTTCTCTATTCCCATATAATCTTTTGAATAAAATCTAGTATTGTGTGCGTACGCATAATGGCATAATGGATACGGCAGTCCTGCGGAATATTATTATCACTGTGTGTTAAAATGGTGTTGATCCTATCACTAGAAGAGCACAATAATATTGCTTTTTATCATTACTTTGCGCGCGAACCGCCGGCACGCTATAATAGAGAAATATATTTCATTTTCAATATTGTGTGGTACGTACAGTGTTTGATGCTGGAAGGCCATTACAGTTTTTATTACTGTGGTCATTTGCTCGCCGGTTTGTAGGGAATTCAGAGAATCTAGTACGTACGACCGTAGTGCATATACCGCGGTCTACTACGCGAGTGAGGACTGTTTAAATTTTTTCTCGTCCTATACTCATAGAAACGACATAACGTATACATTTGTTACGTTGTAATTGTGCGCGTTGTGAGTACATATCATACATATTTAGTTACGTTGCGAACACCCTGTGTACCGTCTATAGTGGTTTATAGGTGGACGGGGCACGGAAGTCGATATCCGTGCACCGCTGGGACAATGCGGCAAGTCCGAGGGTGCAGTGTATAATAACAATAATAATAATAATAATATATGGACGTCGTTGTGTTTACGCGTCGAAACTTGAATATAATATGTGCGTGGGTGAGCCGAGACAGAAAGAGATACCGACTGATATTGTTAATAATAACGCGATCGTTTTGCATACTATCACTCGGCTACCACGACAGCGACACGTGTGTTGAGCGACTTTGAGGTTGACACGGAACGCATTCGCTTTGAACGATTTCCCTTTAATACAAATAATGTCGTTAAATCCGCTTAGACCGTCTTAATATTATATATATATATATACGTGCGTGTGCACTAGCTGTGTGGATGGAATAATGATGACGAGACTGGGAACGAGATGGAAAACTTGGAAATCTGAAATAATAATTTTACCGGTACATTATGCGCTACAACTTCCGATACCTAACCGACCCACACCGCGGCCCCCTATCACTCGCACCTTACCGCAAACTCGTGCTCACGTGCAATAATAATATTATCGGGCCCAATAACGGAACAATCAATATGACGCGGAAGGATAGGAGGAACATTGTGGTGGTTTCAATCTCGGTTCCGTCATTTTTTTTTTTTTTTTTTAATACGACAATTTTAACGATCTTCAAAATGATTATTTATTCTGTATAAAATAATACCGTTTCCACTCCCCCTCCTCCTCCACCGGTAAAATTATAGCGATCACAAATTCCGGTCGAATTTCGTAATACTAAGCTGTAGCGTGTACTTCACGTTTTAAAATAGTCCGTAATTCGAGGAGTTAATTCATCAAAGTTGTGCATTGATTATAAGGACGTGCCTGTAAAAATTATATATTTATCATTTTTAAATTCAACTAAAGAAAATTTTCTCATTTTATAACAATTTTCACTAGTATACATTTTCATTTCACTGAATTTTTCAGGAAATTTTCACAACCGTGCAATTAGGAAATACTGCATTGGAATGAACGATGATATTCATTTGTTATTTATACGTCATATTTAAAAAGAAATTAAAATATTTAAATAAAGTACAGTTTCATGATTTAAGTTTTTAAAATTTAAAATTATAAATTATTAAAATAATTTTTTGATATTCAAATACCTAATTTTTTTAAAGAAGAATTAAAATATTGAACATTTTTTAAAAAATAAGTTAAGTTTATATTTTATAAATTTTATCATGACACTTCAAATTTGAAATTATTTTTATTAATAATTAACTTTTAAACCCTTTTTAATCTTAAGTTATTAACTTATGAAAATAATTTGAAGAATTAATTTTTTCAATTAATTTACTTATTTTTGATACTTAGAAGAATTATGCACTCATATTATTTCATATAAAATATCTAATTTTTGAGTTCCTTTTATTATAAAACAAGCTTAACCGGCTTCGCTCGTAAACAGTTTTGCCTGGTATGAGAGAGGGGTTAATATTATTTATTTATTTTTTTTTTAAACTATTAAAGTATTTTTCAACCTCTATACTAGGAACAGAACCAAAATTGTTTGATGGTATGATTACAGTGATATTAGGTGATAGCTATCAGAATTCCCTACTCTAAATTAAAAATTTCCCTCAATATTTTAACTTTTTAGATTTGACCCTTCGCTTTGCTTGGGTCTCACAAAACTATTTATATCTAAAATGCTAAATTATTTTATATTTAAAAACAACTATTTTTATACCATTTACCTTTGAAAAAAAAATTCATCAAAGACCTTATAACAATATAAGATAATAATAAAGAAATATAGAAATTATAGAAATGTGCACGTATCACGAACAGAGTAAATATAAATGTTAACTTGTTCAGTATTGTTCCGCAGTCCACAATACACATGCATATCGGGCGATTATTTGTATCGCTCCGGCGGCCGCATTATTACCGAATTCCCATTCGTATGTTTTTGTGTTTTAGTCGTATAGTTATGACGGGCGATTGTCAACGTCACCCCAACTCCGATTGCTATTCGATACTTGATAACCACACAAATGAATAATATAGGTTCCTATTTTAATCGTGATATTACCTACATATATTTTTAAACTTTGATTACCTCATAGTTTTTTCATAATGATAAAAACAATTTTTGCTTTCAATAATAATATTTTGAAAATGTAATAAAATGTTAACATAAATAATTGTTAACATTCAAATCAATATCTAACTTGTTAATAAGTAATTTTCTAGAATTTTAAAGGGACAGGGGACAGATTTTATATTATATTTCCCTAATTATACATCAATAAATTGCAATTTGAATCATTTTAATCTACCACGGTCGATAACAAAAACCACAGAAAAATGGACTGGGAAAGGTTCATATGGATTAAAAAAAAACGTGAACAATATAAGAAGTTACGTTAAAAAATATTTAAAACACGAGAAAAAGTAATTTTATTTATTTCTTAATACCATGCTAGGAATTAGAACAATACAAATGAATGAATCGTGTAATATTTTATGTGGACTCTGATATACTTTCATGTATTATATTTTGTTAAAGTAAACGATTAAATTTCTAATTCATTAAACAATTAGAAATATTAATTTTATTATTTAAACAGACAAAAAAATCATTAACTGTATTTAGAGTATTTATTATATTGTCTTTTGTTTCATAAATATATTATATCACTAATTATTTATTTGTAGTATAATATTTTATATATTAGTACTATATTAATATATGTATTCTCACAGCGTAGTTGATTAAAATTGGAATGTTATTGTACAGATGGTATTAGTGTAACACATGAAGATGGTGATGAAACGTGACCGTGCATATTTAAATTAAAATAAAAGTTTTAATTAACGGTAGAAAAGTTCACGAATTCTTGTGAATTGACTTCCAAGGAAATTAAAGATTATCCATGCAAAAAGTGTTTCAAACATAATATTCATAAGTCCCACCTACATAACCTAAAATGTATATACTCGTAATGTTACTTTCGTTTAAAAATAATTTTTAGAAAAAGTAAAATCTTTGAGAGAGTGTACAGATACAAAGTATAATAGGACTATTTAACAGATGTAATAACTTTTTCTTCTATTGAATATGTTTATGTTTTTATTTTTTTTTTAATTATTATTACATCCTGGCACTATAACTTAAATATTTTTTAATTCAATTTTAATGTTTAGGAATTTAAAAAAAAATTTCAATTTGATTTAAAATTTAAAAAAAAATCAAAAGCCATTTTGTAATTCTAATTTTTAAAAAAATTTTAATTTAAAAAAACTTTTCTTGACATTGAGTCAATTATTTTTAAACAATTTTCAAATTTTGTGAAAATAAGAATATTTTTTTCACTTAACGATGAATAATAATTGCGGAATGCATTCAATATCCATAAATAATTTTTTTCATGAAATGCAATCTGATTCACGATAACAATTGTGTCATTTTAACTACGAATATCATATTATTATAATAATGTTATACTAGTGTCTTCAAAAATTATTATTTAACAAGCCAAAATTATATACAAAAACTAAAAATTTTTAGCGAGTTTAAGTGATTTAATTAATATTGACAATAAAAAATTAATTCATTATAACTAATTGATATAATCGATATAATCAATTTATTTCACGTTACCTACATTTTATACGATAGTTTTAAAAGTGTACTGTCATATGCAGGAACCTTTTAATATTGTTGTCAAGTTTGGAATTATCGATGGTATTTAATTATAAACTGTGAATAAATTACTGTGATTGAATAAAATATTTCTGATTTTTTTAATAATACCTATGTTATTTAATATTATATATTTAAAATACATTGGTATCGATGCCGATGTTACAAAAACGTTTTATACCTATACGATAGTACCATAATATTAGTCATCTATAAATAATATTATTTATTTTTATAATAATTATTGTAATTTTGACTTTTGGTTCACTGAAATAATATATGATCCGTGTCTTAGCAGACCGTAATATTTAGCTTTCGCCAACTAGTAGTATTGCATATAGTTTTGATATAATATAGGTACATATTATAGTATTATAGGTGTGATACGCATGTATGTACCTATACATTAAAAAAAACCCTACTTACCGACATACATTAATTATAATTTATAAAGGCAAAAATAATATACAAAACTAAATATATTTAATGTTCACAATTTATTTGAAAAAATAATTTTGAGAAATATTATAAACGTCTATTCACTATAAAATATTATTTTTCAATATAATCATGAATTGATTACTATTAGTATTAATTGGGAAGCAGCACTGCCCCTGATTGTATTTTCAGCAGCACTAAAAGCACATGCATCCGACATGATTTTCCAGACCTAATATTTTTAAGACGATGGTTAGTAGAGATAAAATATGGTCAATAACAGTGGTCATTACATAATAACATTTTCTGTCTGGTGCTTTTTATTTTTTGTTATAAAAAACAAGGTCTATTGATAAGGGGGTTTCCCTGCCCATCCAATATATTATGATTATTACGATTACACTATTTGAAAATTCTGCAAGGGGGATTTACAGTTAACATTTGTGAATACCTCAAGATACCTATAGACAATTTTGTTATAGTGGACGTTTCCAATCGATTTCTAAACATATTGATTTTTTGAATTTGCATAAAACTTAACCTCTGGTCTAACCGTATAATAATACGGGATAATAAATAGAAATAAAGTTTTGTTGTTTCCTTCTAATCCATATGATTTCAGAATTATAACCAATATCGTTTTATTTACAATAATTTAATATATTATACTTATTTTAAATATTTTTCTATACAAACTATTTTTCTCACACATGATACAAAAAGTAAACAATAATCTATAGAACATGAAAATACAATTTATAAATGTATAAATGCATTTATTAATTAGTAGGAAACTATTTTCTACATGATTATCTCTTCCTGTCTAGTGTAGGTATATAGTATTATATAAAAAATAAATTATTCGAAGTTTACTTTTTTTAATTAGAAAATAAGTCAACTCCAAATTTTTTTATTAAAAACCAAAAAGTTATAATCGATCATACACAAATAGACTAGAAATAATGAGAAAAAGTTTGAGAAAACAATTTTATCAAGTTTATAATATGCATTATATTTTGTTGAAATAAATTTAACCGAAAATTTATTCGTTAAAAATACTATTTGATTACAGCTCTTGATTATATTTTTAATAGAAATACAATAATACATGTATTTTCTTGTTGATTTTATATCGGACAGATTCCAAAACTTGCTATAGTGTATTTGAACTATTATTATGACTTATTAATTAAAATATCATTATTTAATAATATAAATAAAAATATATAGTTTTTATTCAATGTCAATATTTTCAAAAAATTAACACACAATGCTTGCCATTTTCATATTTGGAAATAATTGCATAAAGTAATATTACATATATATATATATATGAGAGCGATACTTCTATTATTAACTACATAGTTAGTATAATATTATAACTTATGGAAAAACCTTCAAATTCTTGAAAAATTTTCATAAAATTCAAGGAAAAACAATAAATAAGAAATTTCATTTTTGTGTTAAAAATAAATTATTCATTTACATTTAATATATTTACTATATAAATTTAGAGATTGAAATAACAATGTGTTTTAAAGTGCTATAAGCTTTGCTAACAAATGCATCTTATCTGTAAACACTGAAAATGCATGTATAAGCAATTCCTATAATATGTATATAAACACTTATTTTAAATTGTCACTATAAAGATTTACATGGATAATATATGTATTGCATTTTTAAGAAAGACACCTTGATTTAGATAAAAATACATATAAACTATTATATAAATACAATACATATTCTAAGAATTAAATTACCGAAAAAAGATTATTATTGAGATCTGTTGTAAGTAAATTTTTAGTTAATTTAAAATAGGTATTTCAATATTGTACCGTTAACCAGTTTTACCTAAAAAAAGGAACTATCGTAAATTCGTTTCGGTAAATTTTAACTCGATTTTCTTAAAACATGATTAAAAATATAAGTGCCTACTTAGTAGGTATTATACTACAGGTATACAACCTGTATGGTTAACCTGTATGTCATTTTTATCATTTCACTGGAGAACCGAAAATATCGAAATGTCTGAAACATATGTTCGCATGTTGGGTACCTCACTGCTGTTAAATCGTAGCTGTGACAAAAATTTTCAGAATTTGAATTTTATTTGATCCTGAATTGAAATTGCTTTCGATACGTGTTGTCTAAATAATAGTTTATTATTTCAAACGATAATATGAATATTTAATTAATAAACCAATTATAATACGAGATTAAATTTATTCTAAATGTTTGTAATATTATTATGGGTATTTAAGTGTTTTTCAATCGTGTAGATATACTCAATAAACTGTTGTAATAAGTCGATACATTTTTTACTATTAAATATTGAAAGTGTTTTTAACATATATAATTAAAGAATGCATAAAGGATACGAAAAAATTCTGACCCCGATTACAAAAATTAGTATAAAAATTACCTACATTACGACAATAATGTGCTTTTCCAATATGATATTAATAGGTTTCATTATAATATTATAAATAAATAAATATAAATATTTATTTAAATCTAAATTTAATTATTTAACAAAATAATAAATATTATTTTATTAATGCCAATTTCCACATGGTCTTATATTAAAAATATTGAATAGTTATAATGTATATTGTTTACGTATTACGTCTACCTTTTTAATAAATTACTAATATAACTGCATAAACAGGCCATAATATGGTAATTGATTGCAGTAATGACTGAATTAACTATAATTTAATCTATATGAAACATGTAACATTGCTTGTACATTGTATTTTCTAATTTATTACTTGCTACTTATATTTGAAGACATAAAATTAAGCTTTTTTTTTCACAATGTTCATTCTTTATTAATTTTCCTTACATGCTACATAAAGATGAATCACACAACGAATCTCTAAAATTATAGTTATATGTAGGTAATTTTATAAAAGCATTTAAATTTTGTGTTTTATAAAAATATATTTTTATATATTTTTAAAACAAAATAATTCAAAAAAAACTTTTCAAAGTGACTTTTATTTCGTCTTAAATGTCTAATAATAAATTACACTCAAACAAACAGTCAAATTTTTTTTAAATTCTCAGCACGATGTTATATTATATCGATAAATACGTACCGCGAAAACATTCTACATCAGTTTATATGATTTTTTTTCTTTTAAATATATAGTCTCAAAAAGTAGATATGTACAGAATACTTAGACTGAGTGTTGGGAGGCATTCATTTTTCTTAGCACGTCTCAGCTAAAATCGATTTTGTACTCATTCTATAGTATTACATTTTTCTTAAATCTGAGAATATATTTAACAGTTTTTTTTCAGAAAATAATTTTGATATGAAGTGTTCTTACGAAAATTTACAATTTAAAAATTATTTCTAGAATAAAGTTACAAATTAATCAAGAAATCGCATACAAAAATGTTAAGTCTTAAGAGGACGAGACGTCTGAATAATCTGTATAGGTAATTTTGTTTTAAAAATGATAATTCCAAAAGTTAAAAATAGTTCAATTTTAATATTATTTAATATCGTTGTGTTATTAGGTAGACCCCAAATAGTTGGGAGAGAAGGCGAAGGAGAAGAAGAAGAATCGTTGTGTTATTAGGATGTTTGTTAAAAATTGTATTGACTTTCAAATATAACTACACATTCTCTCATAGTATTTACAGATTCAAAATATATACAAAATATAATATATGTAAATATATTTACTGTGTCCAAATGTCGAGTTTTTTCGATATGTTTATTTAAAAGTCCAAAACAAATAATTGAAAATATTAAAGTAATTAAATTTAAAAAAAACCATTAAGCCCAGACAGAGTTATATTATTCTCATTTTTCAAATTTCGTGTACATTTTGACTGTAATTACCGACTAAAAGAGATATAATATTTGTATAGAGCGTAAACTTGTTTTCATATCACTTAAATGGGTTTTATAATATTCACAACTATAATTTGAAAACTATTGAAATAGACCTTACTCTGGACCTTACCCATCTAAATATAAAATGTTTCTATTTACATAAACTAGTTTTCGATTATTAAAATGTATGTTATTTAAGATTTTCAATACAGTACTTTATCAAATAAATTTCAACAGTTAAATTATTGGAAGAGCCTATTTGAATTTTTGGAAAAAATTAGAGAACATTTTCAAACTTAACAATGTTGTAAAATATTTTATTAAAATGTCACTAATTAGTTATTGAAATCATAACTCTAGAGTACACAAAAATTTTTTACCAATAAAACCTTAATTCATAATCATAATAGTATTTATATTGCAATGAATCATCAGCTAGAATATCAAGTTTATATGATTATTTGTTTACAGTTATTAGTAGTTATAACAACAACAACAATAACCATAAAACAACAAAAACCTCATATTTTATAAATACCGCTGTTTTATATCATTTTTTTAGTACCCGTTTAAAATGTTATGAAAAATTATAAAAAAATTCAAAGTATGTTTCAGAATCTGTATCAAATATACTGTTTCTAGATGAATACATTTGAAAGAAATGTATGAGATCAGAAAAAAACACCCTAAACAAACTTCTAAATCAGTTGAGAATATTAAATATAATATTATATGTCCAATAATATTATTTCCATCAAAAGTGTGTAATGATTATAATGAAAGGTGGTTGGTTAGTTTTTAATGATATTTGTGGTAGTGTATATAAAATGTTAAGTTATTATTTTAATTAAATATAGTAATTATTTCAATATATTTTGTATTAATAATAATAATAATAATTTATTAATTGTTAATAATTACTCGTGGTTCGTTCCTTATATTACGTAGAATATAATGAATTCACGAAAATCTTGATTTAATTCTTAACAATTAATACCTTCTCTCTATAGAAATATTTAGGATACGGGGTCGTGGCTTCAAGTATCGTACGACAATCAAATAAATATATACACGTAAAAACTAACTTGTTTATTTTTTTATAATCCCAAACATAGGTATTTATTTCCCATATATTTCGTAACATTAGTTAATGAGTGAAATATGTTAATTTAATATCTATCAGTGTGTTCGATAGACGACATGAGCGTAGTAAAATTAGTATACCTATATGCGTGTAATCGTAACAGATATCACTATTAAAATATTACTCATTGGAGAAAATACAAAATAGAACATATGCAAAAATTAATCTGAAAATAATGTTTATAATTTATTTATCTTTGTATTTATCATAACTTCAAAGTAAGCAACAATTCAGCGTTTAAAAATATCTAATTAAATATTTATTACTTGTGTATTTACTTTCTTCTTATTGTAGAAGATAAATAGTATATCATTACAATTTATTACAAAAAAATCAGAGTATCAAAATCTAGTAATAACAATTGACAGGGTATCATCCGTTTAAAATTTTTAATAAAATGCATTTTTTCTTATTTATTTTAAAAACAAATGATTGGTAATGTTTTTAAGTGATTCATGATTATAAATCGACAATTTTACTGAGTTCCAAACTTTTTTCTATATTTGTATGTATATATAAAAAATACTTTAAACACTTGTTATCCTTAATTCTATAAAATAACCAAATTAAAATTTAAAGTCATTTTAAAATACATATAATTATGTTTACAAAGTATTTGTAATACTAGTATTACGTATTTAAAAAATAAATATTTGTAATTATTTAATTATCATAAAACTTATAACTATAATTTCCCTTTAGTCACATCTTCAATAAATGATTTAACATCGGTATAAATTATGTTCAAATTTTTGTATTTATTATCATAAAAATATATAACATGACTCTGAATATGAAATTATCGGAAAGAAAGAAAAAATATAATAAACCTCGACATACATTTCAAATATATTTCATATATATTTCAAGATATATATACACCCAAAGTACAAAATAAACGCATTTTTCGATTTTAATCAGTTCCGTATTTCACGTAGTTACTTTAAAGTACCTACCAACAATCAAAATAAGATTGTAAAAAGTTTTAGTTTAGTACATAAATAATGATATACGACTAAAAATAAATTTAAAAATGTGTTCAAATATATATATATATATATATATATATGTATATACAAACATATTATTGCAGTATAGAGATTGGAATTATTTATTATTATATGTTTATACGAGTACCTATATAAAAACAACATAACTATATTATATAAATGTATACGTTTCACGAAAATAGTAGAATGTATACATAAGGATATTATTCTATAAGAAATTAATAATATACGGTGTTAAATTAACATTATATTGTAAAAGTTATGTACTTATATATACTATAATGGTATTTTGTTAATAATTAATTTCACACCTGCTAAAATACATATTAGTATACTGGAAATTTCAAATTCGGAGATACACGATATATAGGTACAATTTGTAAGCCCCGTCGCAAATTAATTTATTGGTGGTATTTTGTATAGTGTATTACTATTACAAACAATTTACGTGTAAACTTCCAATTGAAGTTTACTTTCGAAATTTCGAATACTTCAATATCAATAAACTATATTTACTCGTGACGTATTTATCCGGAGACCAAAAATTAGAGCGCTCAATTTGTAAATAGGCTTATAGCTTATCATGCAATATATGGTTTAAAATCATACGATATAAATTTGAATGCTTATACTAGGTATATCATAATATTATGACTAGACGAACGTATTAAAATGTTGATATGTGCGTATTATAATAGAAATATATATAGTGAATTTGATTGAAAATTATCATAGACGAAACGTATAGTTTGAGTATAGTTTGAGACGCATATCAATAAAATAATCTCTTCGAGCGTACAGAACGACTGTATTCGTATTGGTCATAATTCATTTAAAATAAAGTTCAAGTAATTTCAATACGAATATAAAAAAAAAAAAAAAAAAAAAAAAAAACCGAATCCAGTCCAGTCTTACATAATTTAATTTGTTCGAGTGATGATAATAATAATAATAATAATAATAATAATAATAAAAAAAACCACTTAATTGCGAAATTTGTTTTCGGATAGTCACTTTGTCTTGGAATTGATTTTGTCGTTGCAGCAATGGTTATGATAATAACAAACGAAATGCGACCCCGAGATTCCGCTCGAAAGTGATTTGCATATAAATGGACCGGCGAATAAAAGGGGTGTTTTCACAGGCACTGCCAGAGCGCGGTGCCACCGAATTTCAGGGTGGCCGTGAACAAGAAGAGACGCAGGTTGATAAATAGCAAGCCGCTGTCGTTGACATAATTCAGGATTCGGGCGAGCTTATACCGTCTTTACCGTCTGCTACTTTGTGTCCCTTCATATTTTTTTTTTCCCACCCTACCCGAACGGGCCAACAGAGACGTAAAAGTATATATATATATATATATATACATAATATACATATTATAGTGGTCCTGTTCGGGTAGGTACGCGTGTTTGCGTTTCTCCGCGGTTATTTTTTCCTCCCTTCACCACACATCAATACGACCCTTCTTCGGACCGATAAAAATGGAACGCAGCTGGAAAACACCCGGCCGGGGAAGGGCACTCGTATTTTATTAGATTAGATCACGGCTGTACCCCGGGAGACCGCTTCCGCATTAACACCTTTTACCTAGAGGATTTATTCTCAGCACTCGTGACCTGCAGTTCTTTATTCGACACCGTTCTCGTCTGAATACCGATGATCCTTTTCTTATTTTTATATATTTTTCTTTTTTTTTTCTTTTTAGTGATATTAAGCGTTTTTTAAGCTACTCTTAATATCTCTAAACGGAACCAAAAATACCTAGGATGATTATATATATATATATATATAGGTATGTCATTTATCTGAATAGAATATAAATATTCCGCACGGTGGCTTACGTTTTGACGTTCGTATTCCCTACAATGACCTTTAAACAAAAAATAATTATATTTCATAAATGTATCAGTGGCTATTTATTTTGTTTCTACCATTTATGGCTTGTGCTACTATGGCAACGCAAAATTTCAAAAACCAGTTACGAAAACGAGTGTATAAGATATGCCCATATTATTATCATTATCGATTATAATTTATAATATATATTTATAATTAAAATATTTACTTTAATACTTTGGATACCATTTAGATAATGTTTTGAACACTTATTGCTAGTTTATAAATATTTTTATTTTATTATTTTTTTAAGTATATTTAATATTATATGGATACACTATTTCAGATAAAAAGTCTAGTAGAAGTTTGAAAGTATAGATGTTTCTGTTAAAAATGTATTCCTGCAGTTGGTGCTAAAGCAAATAGTTTCTTAAGCAAAAAGAAAAACAACCTAAAATAACCGAAATTTGTTATACATTGGTACTTATATAATTTGGAATATAGTATCATACTCAATATTAATTTAAAATTGAGTACCTACTATTAGTTCTTATAATTTATAACTAATATTTAACTATAGAATTGAATAAATTTACCTAATCTATTCTGTGATATAACTAAACTGTCTAAAATATATATACTCTTGTTTTCACATAATGTAAATTTCTACTGCATAATTATTTGCTAAGTTAGCTTAGTTAGCTTAGTTTGCTAATACACAAAATGTGTGCTAAAATAAATAAAAATAGACCCAATAATATATACAATGTTGATTTGGCATGTAAAATACTCGAGCAGAATATTTTTAAAGTATTTCTAAACAAAACCTAATATTTTTAATAGTTATTGAATAAAAAAAATCCTAAAGATGAAGGTCAGAGTATCTAAAAATATTTTATATCATAAGTTTTTTGTATAAAGGACTGAAGATATTTATATAATTAAAAAAATAATAGACCATTTTGTACGAAATTCAACATAACCTCTATTAAAACGTGTAGCTATTTCTACATCAATAATTATTCCCTTATGATTTTAAGGATATCTACTTGATAATTGATAGCATTGAAATATATTCTGATTAAATACATCTTGTCAGAGGTATTATAAACAATTATGATATCACTTAGTCAAAAAGACTTTATGATTAGCCTTATATATAAAATGCTGACAATTAGTCAATTTTCATTTTAGATACTTGAATCATAAAAAGTAATACATGAATAGTAGTTATGTTTTGTATAGACTAGGGATTTAATACAACTTAAATAATATGTTAAATTATTATAGACGAATTGTCGAATTGTAGATGAATAAAAAAATAATTCCCATAAAATCTCGAGATATTCCTAAAAACGTATATATATATATATATATATATATATATATATATATTAATAAGAGTATAAATATTCCTCGAGAAAAAAACACAAATAATACGTATTTTTTTTGTGAAAAATAATTGTTTATAGTTAAATGTAATTAAATATAAAACTTAATTCAAATTTAATTAAATAAATATACCTACTATAGTTTAACATGGCAGTGACCAGTTTAATGTATAAAATGATATTACTGTTGACTATGATTAGTGCTTTTTAGTGATTTTAAATCATAATAAATGATAAAGATTTTAAATAATAAAGTTTATTAAATACATTTAAATGATTCCATACTTATGCCTATATTATATATACCTATCTATATTTTTTTATATTCATTATTTTATGTAATATGAATGTATTAATCAAATAAAAAGTAGATTACTCCATTATATATTTATTTATTTATTATAACATATTGTATATTTATTTATCAATTATTAATTAAAGTTGGTATTTTTATAATTAAAAAATATTTTATCTCATTGTACTAGCTATATCGGGTATAATAATAATAATATAATAATTCAGTGCTTATATATTTTACTATAATATGTAAAAGTAAATATCAGCAAAAAATATTGTTTAAATAAAAATATACATTTTATAAACCATTCGTGCATTCGTTATACATTTTTCAATAATGTGATAGAGATGAATACCTTAACCATAAAACATATGATATTTGAATGTTGATAGTCCAAGTATAAATCTAAAAAGGGGCAAAGAGCTGATGGTTTAACAATAATGTTTACTTATGCTTTTTCTTCATTTTTTCATTTGGAAAACTTAATCCAATAGTTATAGCCTATAGGTACATACGTATCCATCTTATCGGTATCAAATTTGGCCAGATTAGAATTAAAATTGTTTTATTTTAATCAATTTCTTACTGGGGTGAAATTGTTGTAAGATCAATTTTAAATATAATTTTAAATAATAAGAATATTGCAAGCATAATATTGTATTTACATTAAAATTAACATTATTTTGTTGAGCGATTAAGTAAATATTATGAATTTTAACTGAATGTAAATACTCAGTCGTTCTTATAACTACAATATTAAACACTTTTTATATTAAATACTTTAACAAATAAAAAATAAATATGTAAGGTTAAAATAATAACTAAAACAAGCAAAGAGTTGAAGATAATAGTGTGTAAGGTAAATAGAAATAAGTCATTACCTAAAGATACCTACCTAAAGATTAAGTTATATTATGATTTATATACATCGTATTAGGCAGGTATACTTATTTTTTAAGCTAATTGAGTTACTTGAAATATTTCATGTTATAATATATTCTTACAAATACAACAAATAATACGGAACATCATAAAATATTATCTATCTGAACTATGCGAGAGTAAAAGAAAAAACTTTTTATTTAGTCGATATCGTTAAAAACATAAATATCACAGTATGAGTCTAAAACGTCTTTTAAACAAAATACATTATTTAAGAAAATTATATGAGCGTCCAAATAACCATAATAATTTCTCATGAAATTGACGAAAGACTGGGTTAACTATAAAAAGTTATCGTACCATTGAATTTATATATACCTACTGTTTAAAAACATGTATTATAGTTGAAGGTAATGTAGTAAGTTTTATACTTTAATAACATAGTATTCGTAATAATTCCTTATTTGGTGTTGTATAATGTAATAATGTAATATTTTTGCGTGCATGCATACTTGATACAAGTGATAGCATATTAATAATTTAGTAGATTGAGGGTTCAGAAATAATATAATACAGTTACTATACAATTACGTTATCTTTTATTAACCAAAAAAAAAAAACATGGACAGTACATAATAGACTTAGGTCATTCACATAAACACATAATCGAAAATTAAAAATTAATTCAATGATAAATTGTTATAATAAATTCTACGTGGAACTTGTTAATATATTGATTATGTATAAAACACCGCCCCTTCAAATTTGGTTTTGTATGTGTAGCTGTATGTAGTAAAATCAGTCAAAAATAGAAATCAAATTATGAATTAGTACTTTAAGAAGATACATATATACCAAAGTCTATAGTGCGTATATGTATATATATATAACTAATATCATTTTATTACTAAACCAAACAAAAAACAATATACTTTGTTTATTTCATAATATATTATGACGTCATGTCCGTTTTATAATATACTCTTTACAGTGGCGTATTTACGATTTCCTTCTGGGGGGGTGATATCAGAAAAAATTTCGGAGCATCGGTTGAACTCTGCCCACCCCTCACTCGCTTACCTTATTTATTATATTACATTTATGTGACATGCATTTATATGGGCTATGTTTTTTAACATGACTGTGTGTTTCATCTATACTGTTTATTGTCTAATGTATGTCTGTGTAGCAAACTTATTTAGGTACCTATTTCTATTTTTTTTTTATCAAACTGTTTATTTTACAATTTATTATATTACGAAATAATGTCCATTCTATGGGGTTTACGAGCCATTACATCCAATACTTCTTCTATATCCATCCTCTATATGCTTAGAATTGACAAACCATTTATAGATAACTGGTAAGATGTACAATATAAATTGTAAGTACATGTCTACAAATATAAAAATGAATATAAGGACGGGTTTTTACATATTTTACAATTACAAAAATACAGTACAAGATTTACTACTAATAACACACTGATTACAAATACGGTTTCTGTTCAAAAGTTTTTAAAAAAATACTGAAATTTATTCAGAAAAAAAGTCTCTAGGGGGTAATATATCACCCAGATCACCAACCGTAAATATGCCACTGACTCTTCATCAACATTTTAGTACGATTACTTATAAAATTATGGTAGGTACTGTGATATAGAAATTTTCCACTTATATGTATAGTATCAATAATACTATAATATAATACTGTATTATATAGGCAGGTATTTATTATGATAAGTGATTAAATTTGTGGGGAATAGTTGATCAAAAACTTGAACATAATAATAATTATTAATATAGGATCATGTATATTTATTCAATAGATGTTTTAATGTACAATATTCAATAAACATAACGATATAACAAGTATTTAAAATTAAAGTAATATTTATTTTTTATATTATGAATATAAAATACTATCAAAGTAGATTTATAAATAAATGTATATAGCAAATATGTAGTGAAGTAAAATAGAAAATCAGTGAAAATTTTTCAATTTATATTTTCTACGATTGATTAAATATTTACAAGAGATATGTTCATTTTTATTGTGCGTACGATTTGAAATTTGCAAAATGTTTTTAAAATCCAAAAACTAAAACACTTCTTACATTAGATAGATCATGATACTTGCATTATGTGCTCAAGTAGGTATTTGATTGTAAATCCAAAATGCCATTTTGTTAATATACAATCTCAGATCAAAAATATTATAAATCAGCAATTTTTTAAATAATACCGTTTTATGGACTTTATTTTTTAGATTTAAATGAACTAATTTATATAATTATTGAAAGAATTATAGATAATCAAAATCATCTAAATCAATATAATAGATAATAATAGGATATCAAAATATTAGTTATTTTAAAATGCGCTTATGAACAATTTAAAAATAATTTTAATGGAACCTTATTGTTTTGAACCTGTTAAAAATATTACATTTAAGTGCACTTGTGTATGGATTATGGGTTTTAGAAATCTAAATTAATTATGAAATCTGTGGAAAAGGGTTTACATATATATATATATATATATATATATATATAATATATATATCATAAAAGTCTCGATGTTTATTGATTTTCAATGCGATTTAGTAAATAAGATAAAAACTTGAATTTATATTAGTTTATTGATGATAATTATAGTTTAACTTCCTTCCCCTAAAAATATTTATATCATATGTACGTTTGAACGATTACGATATAAATTTCAACTCCTACCACATTACAACGATGAACATTTGTTTCAGTCATATCCCCGTTGCCGTAATTATCGACAACCCATAGTTGCTTCTGATTATTCTGTTAATTTTTTATACAACCTGCATATTTGTCTATTTATCGTATTAACCGGGTCTGAATATAAGAATATAGGTATATAATTATCATCATCTTCGTCTCATATTCCAACTATTTATGATCTATCACCCTGGCCAGATACTTCCACTAAACTTGACTTTCTGCCTCCTCTTCACTGACACCATGTATACCATTTTAGATCACATTCTTCTTCCTTTCAAAATACATGCCCTTTACCAACCTTAGTGACTCTTTCTCGTAACTCCTTTAAACACGCTCGAGCCATCTTAATTTATTCCCTTTCATTTTGTCTACTATTGAAACCACTCCTATACTATCTATTTAATACCCACTTCATATTTTGACTTTTCTAATATTTTTCATCGTCCAACTTATCATTCTAATTTATGATACACTCATCCTGTGGTATATCTTCCTGCTTACTGGTCAACATTTTGATTCGTTTATCATTAAAGAC
This sequence comes from Pemphigus obesinymphae, assembly GCA_025469235.1. Classification (NCBI taxonomy): domain Eukaryota; kingdom Metazoa; phylum Arthropoda; class Insecta; order Hemiptera; family Aphididae; genus Pemphigus; species Pemphigus obesinymphae. Next base: position 82,217 of record JAIPRL010001262.1, read on the forward strand.
CTTACAATTACTATATTAAAAAATTAATCTTTTATTTTTTATTTTATATCTTCCTCGAAAACACCATCCTTTTGTATAACGAATCATATATACTTAAACGTCTCAACCTAGTCTACATTATCATAACATAACTTCATAACTATATTTTCCTTATTAGCTCCAAATAGTTATTTTTTCAATAATAATACTCTTTTTATATTCTGTTTCACCTATAGTAATCCTTAATCCATTACCTAACACAGCTCTTCTTCGCTGTTCAAGTCTGTCAATAACACACTTTGTACTCCCTCCTGCCTGCACTGTATCATTTGTAAACAACATTCACCATGGTACCTTACCCTGTATATTTTTTATTATTTCATTCATTATCAAATGTAATAAGAGTATTTTCTTCTTATATGTAAAGTACCATTTTTAATATTATTACTTATTTGTATCTAATATATTTATAATAAAGGGAACATATTTTATTACATCGTTAACAATAATTTATATAGGTTACATATAAATAGAATAAAAACACATGGGATTCTGGATTGATTAATCACTCTTGAATGACATAATTCTATCATATCTTTCGTAAGTTCAAAATAATTTATGATATTTTTTAATAAAAAGTAATTATAAAATAGGTAATCGTTTTCTAATAGATAACCAATTGTCCCCTTACTTAACCTGTATATCGAGTTTTTACCATTTAATAAAAACAAAATACCTGCAAGTTGCAGTGTCATAAATTATATTTATATTTTTTTAGAAAAATAAAGAAGAAAGTTATAAATTATATTTACTGAATTTTTTGGAACAATGATAGGTACTTTCCATTAGGTATAAAATATCTGTGCTACTTTCAATTTATTTTTATTTTCAACGTCGCAATACTAGGAACAAAAGATTTGTTGCAATTACTCTTAATAAAAGTGATCGTGAACAAAAATATGAATAAGTTTAATATAAATAGATGAAAAAATTATATTGTATTAACATTATTTGTAATAGCTTCAAAAGTGAGTAAATAACTGAAATGTTAAAAAAATATATAAAATCTGTAATACACGAGTATATTAAAATAGGTATACACCTATATGGATTATGTTTCGATGTATGATATTCGTATTACCCGAAAAAGCGAGACGTCAAATTAAATGAAAACAAAGTATTCTACGTAGATATCTACTATTTTTTTTAAATATTTTCTTTATATCAGTTAAATAAATTATTAGCTTAATTCAGAATTGGAGTATCATTATATTTTATTGATGTTTTAAATGGTACCTATTCAAGTAGTTTTATCAAAAAATTATTAAGATATTGATATAAATTTATATAGGCATAAATATATTTTTTTAGATCCATTTAATATTTGGTTGTGCTTAAAATTTAAGAATACATAACCGTAAATTTATCATAATTTAAATTTACAAAAAAAAAAAAAAACAGTTTAAATAATATATGTACATTTATAATGTTATTGTAATTATTTACTATGATTATACACAATTCAGGGTTTTAAAATGTAACTTGAAAAGCAGTTAGATAATTTGATTAAAATTGTGCAAACAAATTAAATTTGTAAAATTTTAATAATTTAAAAATTGTTTAGAAAGTTATTAGTATAATATGTAAGGTAATACATTATTAAAAAAAAAAAAAAAAAATGTGTCAATCCACTTTTATATTATAAAACTATAATCATTTTAATAGGTTCGTTGAAGAAAATTCAAACAAGAACACGAATACTTTTAATATTATTTGTATGACATAATACAATAATATTTGTAAATTTACGTATTTATCGATATTAAATTGGTTTTCAAATATATGTTTTTATTGATTGATCAATTTAATGATTATAAAGTGGGTGGTCAAATTATATTGGTAAACTTTTGTAATTTAATGTTTGGACATATTATTTCCATTGTCTTGATCTGATTTATAATTGGAAAGGTTAATACAATATAATTAATTATTATAATAGTTCTTTGAATACAATATATTATGATACAATAAATGTATTTAATTAAAACAAAAACTATACTAGGGCTTATCCACTAATTCTTATAAAGTAGCTATATTCAATAATTAACGTGGCTAAAAATGCTGGATTCTTGTAAATCGAAATTTATTTTAGATAACTGACCTAAAATATACAATTTTTACTTTCAAAAAAAGTGTGGGTAATCAATAAATATAGTTTTTCTAATAGTGAAATATAGGAATTATTTGACTAATTATAGTTCATAACGAAATTAGTTTATCTGTAATATTAATGTATAAATAATGATTATTTTTAAGCTAATTTATTTTATATTTCTAAATTAAAAATAATAATAATGTATGTATGTAAGTTAAAAACCAAATTTATTAAATTAATGAAATTAGGTATAATAAAAAATTAACCATGATTCGTAGAATAATTATTTTTAACTGAAACTACGTCATACAAATCTTTGTTGAAACCACGTTTTTTTAGTCTTTTAGTATATATTATATACATTTATAATAATGTTTATAGAGTTCTTTGTAAATCATCCACTGAACAGTTATTAATCGGTTTAATATATAGTTAATAATAACTTTGATTAGTCATCTATTCTTATATAAAATTGAACACATATAAATTAATTAATTTCAAGTAAATAAATATATATTGTAGCTTAAAAATAATTTATTTTGAAAAACGATTAATTTTTTTAATAAAACATAAGTAAGGGGATGAAATATGTAAATGATAAAATCTGAGGATACAATAATCTCGTATCTTACTTTTTTGACATATGGTTTAATTTCGTTTTTAATATTGATTAACGGTAGAGGTTCGAATTTCATTTAGAAATATTTAATATTTAGAAATAGTTGCAATACCTTAGGGATGCTAGTAAACATTTCAGATATTTTATAATGTCAATTTTCCCATATTACGGATAACCGAATGAAAACTGTTCCTGTACCTACATATTAAGTTATTCAAACAATAAATAACTTGGGGTATTATTGTTTAAGTATTATATAACGATTATTGTGTCTTATATTAAGATACCACGTACACATATTATTATCCTGCATTTTTATAATATTTGAAAATTGTAACCATCAATTAAAATACTGTGTATTTAAACTGAATTCATTATTAGATATAAATACACATCATTTAAAATAATGTAAATTTATAATTTATATAATAATATGTAAACACTTAATGCTATAAAAATATGGGTTTACAATTTGAATACCAAATTAACTAGGGATATTAATAATTATAACAACTATATTATTTAAATCACTCAATTTAATTTAAAACACTATAGCTACTAATGTTACCATAAACAAAATGTTTAGACTATATTTATTTTAAATAAACACAATAATATATATTTTTAGACTATCAGGCGCGAATTCCATGTTTACATCATATTCACTACAACTTTTACTTAATTTTTTAAATTTTCTTATATAATATTTTTTTATACATAAATCATGGACAAAGAACTATAAAAGGTTCCGATTTTTAACTTGTTATTTTAAAATTATTCCAAAACGATATTAAAATTTTCAATATCGATAACTTAACATTGATTTAGAATTCATGTAATGTCATTCAAGAATATTGCAAATGGATTTTTTCCAATATTAAAAAAAAAACCCATAATAAATGTTATATAGCTGATAATATAAATTATACGATTTCGATTATTCACGATTTATAACGTTTTTATTCTGAACCCGCTATTAAAAAAAAAAAAAAAAAATAGTTATTCTTTCCTGTATTATTACATTTAGTGTATCTTATACTAATGGATATTTTCTTATTTCATATATTGTTAAAAATCGATACAAGTCTTTAAAAAACTATGCGTGAAACATTCTACTAGTCACGTTAATTATAACTCATACGATATAACATTATGAGTTATGATGACAATCCCTTAATACTCTTCCAATCACTATTTATTAAATGTTGAATTATACTATTAATTTTGAGTTATAATCGATTTTCTATTGTATAATAATATATATATCGTATGGACACCGATAGTGTCATAGTGGTTACGCATATATACGCGTTTCTTTATGGACGACCATGAATAATGTCAAAAATTGTCCTCTGGTATTCTCGTAGTATTTTGTATTTTCGGATAATAAAATGATACGTCGGGTATTGTACACCAGACATTTTTTAACGGTGACTATGTTATACTCCTCCGATATTTTCACCGTGTTTACGACCGTGACGGATTGACAGACGGAGGGACCGGCCTGATACGTTTCGTTTACGAATCGATTTCCTTTTTCAGGCGACGGTGGCAGAGACGACGCCAAAGACGGCGGAGGCGGTCCACCTGTGGTGGCAAAGTTCACGGTGGTACAGGGAGGCAGGAAGCCGCAAAGAGTGTACCACCACCGCAAACGTCATTTGTCCAGACCTTCGTCGGGGGTCGACCATCCCCCGGGGAACGCGCTGATTAACGAGCTCGGGAATCCAGACAACATGTTCGTCACCGAAAACGGTACCGTTGTTACGTCACAGATCGGCGGCACTGCCATCCTGCCGTGTGCGACCGCTAAACTCGGCATGGCCACGGTGAGTAAAACTGAAAAAAAAAAAATATATATAAAAATAAAAATAAGAACCATTAGTACGTGCAATGACTGCGGTCAATATTGCATGTGAATGCAATGATTATTATAGATCGGCTGGTTCAAGAAAACGAAAATCTATACTGTACAATATAGTATATTAGATTATGAGCACGGCGAGAAGTGTAATAGTTTTTCAATAAAGTGGTTTTTTTTCTTTTTTTTTTGAAATATGCAAGTATAATCTTTTTTTTTTTTTTTGAAATATGCAAGTATAATCTTTTTCGGGTTATTATGATTCTGATGGGAATTTTTTTACTATGTTGTACTTTAAATACTTTACTTTTTTAGGTTTTCTATGTTTTTTTATACGATGTTCGAAATGTTTCTACCCCTTACTAACAAATGTTGTAAGCCATAATTTATAGCTAAGTTACGACGCACCACAATATTACCTATATAGTTTTCTATAAAAGTTGTTTTTATATTTAGCCTAGTAATAATTTATGGAAAACTTCAGTTTTGTATTCAAGTTATAGAGTGGCATTTTCTGTTTTTTTTTTTTTCAACTCTTTTAACCCGAGTATATCGATTCCATTATTCACGCTATTGCACGTCGATAGGTGTTTAAACCCTGATTTACTACTACAATCTGTGTTTGCTTGATATAGAGTACGTGACCGTGTGATCATGTATAAGAATGTTATATCCGGAGGTAGAACTATCCAAGTCCAATTCTTGAAACATTTAGGTTAATATGTTATTTTACAAATAAATAATATATGCTACTCAATTTTATCTCTATTATGTATACTCAGGTTCATAATAATTCTAAATTAAAATAATAAAATTAAGATAAAGTAATTCATTTCTAACTTTCATGTACTTGTTAGACTTGCAAATGCATATTTATGTAATTAATATAGAGTAATGAGGGAAAAGTAATGAGACAGATAACTCCTTTGTAATTTTTTTTAAATATTAATTGTGGAGTACGAGTATATTATGATTTATTTTTTATGAAGTCTAAGCTGAAATTTCATGTATATATTTGAGGGGATGTGACGAATAATGATACGAAATACACATAATTTTACTTGCGTTAATACTCATAACTATTACAACACCAATTATTTTTATTAAATTACATAAGATAATGCTACACTGTTATGTTCACAGGCGTGAAACATGCTTTGGAAGATACACGTTTCCAGAAAACTGAATTATTTTAGCATAAAACCACTTCTATAAAAATTAAAGATCATAGGATAATATAAATTTTACAAGATTGATTTTCAATAAAATTATTTTTAGTTGAGTTATAAGACTTTTGAAAGAGATTTAAACCTCAGGTAAAAATGCTTATAAGTGAGAAGGGAGAATTAATCACAAATAAAGGAGAAATAGTAGATGTGTTCAAAAAACATTTCAAAACACTTTTAAACAGACAAGGACAAGGTAGCACAATTGACCTGATGTTCCATACTGCAGAACCTAATATCAAGGAATGGAAACTGAGGAAGTAGCAATGATAATAGAAGTACTAAAAAATAAAAACCGAGTAAGAATAAAATACCATCTGAATTGCTAAATAAGGGTGAAAAAGATCTGATAAAAACCTTACAAAGAGTTATTGGAAAGGTATAGAAAAGGGAAACAATGCCTGAGGAATGGTGTAGAGCAAACTTATGTCCTAGATTCAAGAAAGGAGATCTAATGTTAGTGTCAAACTATAGAGCAGGGGTGGCCACAACGAGGCTCGCGAGCCGCATGCGGCTCTCTAACTAAATTTAGGCTAAACTTAATAAATATAAAATTTGTTAGAATCGTTAGAAACGTTAGATAGCATTTTTATTGCAGTCAATTTTGTTATCATTACAGTCGTTATTAGGTATAGGTAGGTTATTAGGCACGGCGGCGGTGCTTTTAGTATGTGTAGCCGAAAATAGTCACGGTGTTTTTACGGCCCAGACTGTATTTAGCTTTCATAACAAGTTAAAGCTTTTTACAAAAGACCTTCAGACAAAAACATTTACTCACTTCAAATGTTTGAAGAAAATTAGTGAAAGCTTTCTCGACATTCCGGTGGAAACTGAAGAATATATGAATAACATGTCAGGCCTTGCTGAAGAAATCAATCGCAGATTTAATGATTTAAAATCACTTAAAACCTTCATTTTCAATCCTGGAAAATCCTTTTGCTGTTGATGTTGTGAGCGATGGCTGTCCTATTTCATCACCAATAACAAAGGATACAGCAGCTGTAGAGTTGGAGTTACTACAACTGCAAGAGGACGAAGGACTAAAGGACTTATACGAAGTGGCGTTTCTACCATAGAATTTTGGAAAAATGTCCCAGAAGAAAAATACCCACAAACAAAAAAGTGCGCTATGAGACTTATTTCAATCTTTGGCACTACTTATGTGTGTGAATCATTCTACTCAACGCTTAAATTCATTAAATCTAAATATCGATCTGAACTAACTGATGAACATTTAAGTGAACTTGTGCGAACTGCGTTTACAAATTATCAGCCAGATTTCAAAAAGCTTACAGAAAAAATGAACACTCGAAAAAGCACTTCTCATAAATAAATCAATAATAATGTTAATAACTATGTCAATAATAATAATGTTTTATGTTATGT
>JAIPRL010001263.1:0-25839 GCA_025469235.1 Pemphigus obesinymphae
ATCACCCGATCAGTAGAATACTGACCGGGGATAGGATGCACATAATTTTAGGTATCTACTCCATGTATCCAAGTTGGTTGCACATTCTCAAATTAAATAGTTTTATTCTTAATAAAAAAATACCGACTAAGCGAAAAAAAACAATATCAGACACAGAACGGGAGAGTAGCGAGAGAGTGGACCTTCAAAAAAAACATTAACCTAACAAAATTATAATTTTTCTCGTGTACATGTGTTTTTGGTGAACAACTGTCGTCGACGACGTTACTTCACACTTATCAATCTGGTGATCTATTTCGTCAATTAATAATTTACTACAATACATTTAATATTTTCGTTTTATTTCAAAGTAGCAAATAATACGAGTATTCTGAACAAATTTTGTTATAACATCAATATTATATTCCAATTTCCAACAATATTCTGTAGTTTTTCTATATGAAATATTATATCTTAAAAGAAAGAGTTAAAAAAAGTTATTCAAGTAAAGAGATTTTGATAGAAAATGCATTATAGTTTTATCTACTTTAATTAAATAGAACAAGTTGTGAACATAATTAATTTTCTATAAAAATCTGTTTACCTGTTATTCGAGCATCGACAAAGTATATATATACCTCTAAAAAACAATAAGAAGGAGGTGTAGGGAACTTTAGAAGTTTAATAGACAATTACTTTTGCAACCGTTGAGAAGCCCTGGGTGGGTCGATACGCTGAAAATGTGTGGGAAGTGGGATGAGATTATAGAATTTTTGAGTTTGGAGGAGGCGGAGTTGATGAATTCGGAAATAAACGGGATGTTGGTAGATTTTCTGATGGAGTGGTTGTTATCGTATAGGGGAAGGTTTGTACTTTTCTGGAGGGTATTGTTTAGAACGGCTTCGATGGAGGACATATTTGTATTTGAGATATTGGAATACTAAGCAGCACCGGCATAAGTTAAGATGGGGTGCATGTAAGATTTGAATATGTAATGTTTCGTTTAGATAGAAAGAGGAATTTTAATGTTAATTATAAGGAAGAGTAGATTATTAACAGCTTTATTTTTATTAATAATGTACTCTATATGGGCCGAGAAATATAGATTTTCATCGATGAGAACAGCTAAGTATCTAATCTAGGGGGACCAGTTTATTGTAGTGTTATGGATTTTGAGTTTTGGGGTGTATTGGTTGCTTTTATTGATGAAGATAGCCGATGTTTTTGAGGGGTCGAAAGAAATCCTCCACTGTTTGAACCCGGGTCGGATTAAGTTATTTGTTCTTAGAGATTAGAAGCTGCGACGGAATTTGAAATGCTAGATGTATAGAGAATGATGTAATTGGCGAAGAGTGCGAACTATGCTTTGGAATCGAAAGGAATATCGTTGACTTATATAACAAAAAACTGTGGGGAGAAGCAGGAGCTTTGGAAGATCCCCGTGTTGATGTTTCTATTGGAAGATTGGTTTTTGACATTGATAGACAATTTCCTGCTTAGGAGGAAGGATTTGAGAACGTTGACAAGTTGGTTGGGCCTCCCAGGGAATTAGTTTTGAAGATAAGGCCAGGGTGCCAGACTTTGACTAATGCCTTTTGGACTTTGACTTTTGGACATCGAGGAAGACCGCTGCTGTTTTTCTACCAAGATATTTTGCCAAAATTATGTTGTCCAGGACATTGACCAGTTGGAGGGTGGTACTTTGGTGATGTCTAAAATCAAATTGTTCAGGACGAATCAGTGGGGTGAAGAAGGTGTACAATCTAGTGAGGAGGAGACGTCCGAAGACCATACAAGCATATTAAGAAGGGAGATCGGACGGTGATTTGGGATCTTTACCCGGTTTGAGATAAACTACTGTGGATTTATTCCAAGACTCTGGAAAGAATTCCAGACGAACGCAACCATTAAGAATGCGGCAGATATGAAGGATTAAGTGCTTGTTAAAGTGTTTTAGAGCAGAGTTGGAGATATGGTACGTTTTTAGAATTTTCGAATGGTGTCTTGGACTTCGCTAAAAGAGAAGAAGATTGTATTTGGTAATTTTTGGAAGAGTTGTGGTTGGAAAAATTATCGTAATTGTGGATATTAGAGTGGAAGAAATAGTCTGGAGATTTTAATATTATACATATTAATATTAATAGGTACATTATTTGCTACCTTTATAATCTAAACTTCTATTGCAATATGTACACACTTGTAGGAAGTTGTATAATCGGGAATTAATTAGAATTAAGAACAAATGATCGAAAAGATAAATATTCATGAATACATTTAATATTTTGCTTGAAAAATGAAATTCGATTTACTAATTTATTTGTATGATTTCCCAGTTAAACTTACGTTTGGGTATAATTTTTTAATATAAAAAAATACATAATCTATTGCTTCCAAAAATGTGACAAAAAGCATATTGAATTATTTTGTTAATATTTTTAATTTTTTTTTTTTTTTTGTAATTGTCATTGAAAAATATATAATATAACATAGAAATATGACTCTGTCCAAAATCAATATCTGTATTGTTTCCTATTTCTATTGCGTTACATTTCATCAATCGAATATTAAGGTATATTTGTTGAATAGATACACATGGACGATGATCAAAAGTCCTCAAATACAATTATTAACTTTAAAAAACAAATTTAAAAGAAACATATTACGTTGCTAATAATATTGACGAGGGACTTGACTAAGAAAGTATCGCAATAGGATAATATACCTACTATATAAATCGATCTGTAGAGCTGTATCGTAGCAATTATAAAAAAAAAGGAATAAAAATCGGGTTGTGAGTTGAAATGGTAATAGTATAATATCATTACCAGCATTAAAGGGTAATATTTTGGTAGATATAGGTATTATGATATTACGTAATTTATTGTTCAAAGTCAAAGTAGACGGACAATGTAACCCTAACTTTGTGATATAAAAACTAAAAACTATAATGTTATAAGTAGGCGCCTATTCACTGTATATTGATTGCTTGTTATAAATTATGGAAACTTATAACGTAAAATCCTAATTTTTAAATAATTAATATATTTATTTAAGAATATTACAGCTATTTTATATTCAAAAAATATTAAATAGATTTTTTTACTTGAAAGAAAAAGTAAAACTATTATATTGTTATCAATTATCATAAATATATTTATTAAATTTTAATAAAAAAATTAGTCTTATAATATTTAATATTATTGGAATTTAAACTGTAAACGTAGTTTGACCGAAAACATTATTTAGTAACCATGATGTTTGTGTTTATAAATAAATTATAGATTTACGGGTTTAAACTTTTAATAAATACCTATTCCATTTTCACAATCACAAATTATTAAAATATTATTAAGAAGTAATTAAAAAAAAAGATCATTAATTCCGTAAACATATAATCATAATTTAACAGGGGGAAATTATATTTGTCATGCTTTTTAACTTTATTTTGATAAATATCATCTGATATCACCATTATCATATTACTATATTTGTCGGTCCAAAAATGTATTGTTAGTTATGAGTGATAAGAATTATTCCTTGGAATAGAATAAAATGATATCAGATGTTGTGTATAATGAAATATCAGAAAAATAATGCAATTTTTACAAATTTTAAAAACTGTTTAAAAATAATTAACTCAACGTTAGTAAAAACTTTTGACAACAAATTATTTTTAAAAATTAGATCTACAAACTGGCCATCTTGATTTTTATTTATTTATTTAAATACAATTTTACATTTTTTATTTCGAATTCCTAAACATTAGAATTTAATTTAAAAATATTTAAGTTATAGCGTCAGGCTGTAATAATAATTTAAAAAAAATAACTTAATAATATTTAATAGAAAATAAGTTATTGCATCTATCAAATAGTCCAATTATACCCTATATATTGTAAATCCTTTTTCAGAATATATGGTATGTATATAAAAAATATATTTAAAAAGTATTTTACTCAAAATTTATAGAGCAGTCAAACGTAGTTATCAGTCCATTATATATATTGTTTGCAAAAAAAATAGAAACAAACAATGTGTGAAATAGAAATGATAAAACCGAGAACTATTGTAAGAGATGACCAGAATGAGATAGTTTTCAAGTTTTGAAAGAAACACGAACATACTATTATATGTATATAGAAAACGTTACGAATTGGCATCTATCTATCAAAAAAGAAAAAGATACATTGGCTCTGTAAACAAAATAACTAATTTGAAACAATGTTAACTAGATGGTTTTAAGATTTTTATCATCTTACGATTTTTCATATTATGTATTTTTAGTGATTTTGAAATGTATATAAAATACATCGTCTTGTAGTGTATGACAAATTAAAAGAAAGTATCGAATTAATATAGAAATACATAATATATATTTTTTAAATTTATTAAATAAATATTGAATATATACCGGTAATTATTTTAGTTTTGTATAAAAATACAATTATATAAGTTCCTTAAATTTTTTTTTTGTATAATCTCATCTTAAATACGAGTATAAGATTATTTTGGGTACATTGGTAAAGATATAATATTCTCATTATTAGTATTCTAGATCATATTTAATTCCATTCTTGAAGTATAAAATTGAATTTCTAACAACTTATTTTTTGGTGGGAATATTGGAAAATAATATTATTATTTTAGAATCATAACATTTAATTTATAAAAAAAATTGTCCTATAATTCGCATGATTTCATTGCTATTAACAATATTTATATTCATTCCATTTAGATACGGTATTAATTTAACATCATATAATGTTGACAAACATTTAATATAATTTATGAAATAATTTTATTTAAGATTTTTTTTAATTAATTTATTGATAATTATATATTTTTAAATATATTCGAAAAATGTAATGCATACAAAGTATTTTTCACATTAATTAGTGTATATGATGAAAACCAAATATTACGAAATAGATTATGTTTACCAACTTCTTGTATACGGGTAGATTGCAGGTTCATCATTTTTATAGAAAAATTTTTCGAGATCGAATTTGATCAAATGTATACATTTGTTTGACTCATAATTTTCCCTAAACTAAGCAGTATACACCAGACAAATATAAAAATGAATACAAGTGAAAAATTTATTTTATCATTTTTTTCATCTCAAATTTATATTTTATGATGCTAGTTTTGGTTTAATTGGATGACTACCTAAAATTAAACTATTTAGATTAACATGGAAATTCAAAGTGAAGATCTGAAATTATCCAAATATTTTAGATTTTATTATACCTACTATTTTTCGAAAAATGTTATTCCAATATAAGATAATAAAATGCTTAAAAAATTATAAATGGTCTATAATCTATAAACTCTGAACTAAGTTAATGTCTTCTCATGTAAAAAATAAAAAAATTTTCTAAGTTTTAAAGATTAGAATTATTATTTATTAAAACTACCGACCTATATTAAAAAAGAAATTTAAATGATATTTTTAAAAAGGTTCATATCGTAACTATTCATGCTTTCCGAAATCTTTCAATAAAGTAAAACTTTATAGAGATATAAATAAAGATAAAGACTTAAGTGATAAAAAATGAAAATCTAAAAATTATAACTTCTCTAAATTATTCCATCTGTGTCAAGTTTTCAACTTATTAAATATGGCTGTATGCAACTTTTTGAATACTTTTTCCATCTAAAATGTTTAAAATATATAAAACAAATGAGATTATAAAATCAATACTCCAAATTTAAACGCAAACAAAAAATTCAAGAAAAAATAAAAATAAATCACTAATAATAACTGTTTTTAGTACAACACTAAGAAATGTAATCAAAGTTTCATGATATATTATGAATGAATAATTTAAAAATCGTATTATATTTTTTATTCAACATATAGTCCTCCAAAATTATTCGTGGAGTGAGAACAAAAAAGTTATATGTATGAATTTTTCAAAAACAGTTTTTTTTTAATAATTTGTATATTATGCGAATAGTCCATCTTTTAAGCTTACATAGGTAGTCTTACGACCAATATTAACAATGATATGAAAAACCAAATAATTCTATGTAATAAAAATGTATAGATTTGTTAGTTTGTGTACGAGTCGATAGAACTTTTTTGATTATGTCATATCAAAAAATTTCTATGTGAAAGAATACACAATTTTGTTAGAACAATACAGTTATAAGTCTTTGTTATGAACATATATACATACAATGTTTAATTTAATATATTCAGTTTGTTTGTTTATACAATATTTACAATATAAGGAGGGGTTTTTCCGGGAGGAAATACACAGATTGACTCCTGGAGCCCTACGTCCGGGAGGGACGTTCCCTAACAACCCTACTTGGAGAAGCGGGTTGCCCAAGCCTATCACCCCGGTCAGGTTATCTTCCGACAGGTGTCGTAAAATGCGTGAATTTCGTGAAAATTCGGTGGGGATCACAAAGTATTTATTAATTAAGTATGAATTAAATATTCACCTACATATATATATATATATATTTATTGGAATATATTTACGTATTGGACGGTGGGCCGCGCCACTTGTGTGCATTGCCGATACCGTATGGATCGGGTCCTCGTGTCGGGACGGCGTGGAGAACTGGCCCCGGTTAGCTATTGATCGACGGTGGTTCCCTCTATGGTTCAGCGTTGCCTGATAAGGCCCGCGGTGAGTTCAACCCGAGGGTCCCGGAAAACCGGGGTAGAACAGTCCTGTGAGATGTCCCACTGATGGTGGTCGAAGTTGTTCCTTGGTCCACTCTGGAAGTATAGATGTCGGGTACACCGGTTGGAGATCGTCCGACTCGGTAGTTGGTTCCCCGATGGCCGGAACAGCAGGTCACTTGAGTCCTCTAACAACAACGGATCGGGGTGGCTTGGAAACTGGATCTGGCAACCGGTTGATGAAGAGGTCCGGGACGCCCATTGTTGGCCGCAGCTGCTAACGGGTCCACTCTGGTCCTTGATCGCCGCCGATAGAGTCTTCTCCGTGTGGTGTTGAATAAAGATTAGCAAAGGAGAGTTGACATAACTTGGAAAAGTATCGGTCAGGAGGATGTAAGGCAGGTGGAAATGTAGTTCGACTGATATACGCCGCTATTATGAAGCATTTGGTCATAACACTACTACGGTAGGATATTTCCTATTTCAATCTCATACTGGTAGTTAAGAGAAAGAGAAATCGGAAATGGGGTGTCGATCGTTGACTTGACTTGATTTGCTTTGTGGGGGGGGGGGGTACTCTATCTCAAGCTTGAGCTTCTTCCAGAGGGTCGGATGTTTAAGGAGTTGTGAGGTGGTGAGGGGGTGAATTTCAGATTTTTGAAATTTTAGATATTGAAGGACGGTTCCTTTTGTGGCCGTTGAGAAGGCCAGGGCGGGTTGGGATTGACTTGATGTGTGGGAAGGGAGACGAAGTGATCGACTGTTGGAGTTTGGTGGAGGTGGCATTTGTAAATTCGAGAATCGACGGGATGTTGGTGGATTTCCTAATGGAGTAGTTGGTAACATAGTATGGGAGGTCGGTGATTTGGTGGAGTGTTTTGTCGGTCGTTGGAAAATCTGCCAATATTTACCACCTTGTATGTAGCATGGCCTGTACGGTTGTGTCGATTTCAGTGTTTCCATTTTCATTTGTGTCTGTACTTGATCTCTTCGGTCTAATGTTTTCATAATATCGTAGGACACAGTCAATGCTTTAAATCAGAATTTATATCATATAACCGTTGCTCCTCGACCTTTATTGTTCCTATTATCTGCTCTTCAATATCGGTCGTTTAGGTTGGTTCTAGTAATCACGCCCTCTGTTGTTGTTTTTTTACGAGATCATTCCTCGGTTTCTCTTTGCCGGCTGCTTAATTTCGTCGATAGATTGCAACACCCGCATACTGCGTATCGATCTTGTACATCGATCGATTTTCATCGTATTGTGTGTTTAGCGGTTCATCAGGTTCGCCTGAATGAACCGCTACTATTTTATACTGTTTTATTCAAACTTGTTTTTGTCTGTCTCGAGCCGTTACAATGAAAACATGTTATGGTAACACACTAAAAGAGTAAATACTAAAACAAAAAATAAGAATAAAAATGGTAAAATGGAAAAAGGACGGATTTAAAACAGGGCGAATGCAAAAAAAAAAACGAAAATAAGGATTGTGTAAACGTTATTTTATGTTAAAGTAATTTTTTTTATATAATGTTTTTTTTTTTTTTATTGCAATTGTTTCACTTGTATATATGTATCAATTAACTATAATTATTATAATACTATGTACATTATACTTATACATTTATATTATGTCACTATTCAAATCAGGGCCGTACTCACGGAGGGATGGGATGATAGTGTCATATTTCCAATTGGTTTGTTTTTTCTATGGATTTCAACATAAATAAAATAACATTATTTTGTTTTATTTTTTTAATATTGTAATTTTTATAATATTTTATATAATAAAATTCTTTAATTACCTATAAATAATTTTAATACTTTTCTAAGTTTTACTACATTCTTTATCGATTTCATAAAGCGTTGGTCAAAGATAAAAATATAAGTTTTATCGACCACACGAGAAAAAAACTACATTTTTTAATGAAACAATACCAGAAGAATAAAATGTGAGCCTCTTCTGCACAATAAACAGAAAGGTAACCCATGGAAACCAAACAATTATAGTAGAATAGTATTAAAAGATGCCTTTTCATAAAATTGTCTCTAATTTTATACGTGTAGGCTAGAAGACTACATTTACATTTTTCTTGGAAATGACCAATGTAAGTTTCGTTAGTTAAAGTCAACAGACAAAATTTTTATACTTAGATAAACTCTAGTGAAATACTATTAATTTAACAAAGAAATTCATATAGTTTTCATAGATTGCAAACAAGAGTATAACAAAATTATTAAAGAACTGTGGAACTCCTTAAGGAGATGGTATATTAAATTTGAACCAAATGTGATAAATCGTTGCATTTGAAAAAAGAATTTTGAGCGAATTTCGGTATAATATATTATTAAAAAATTTAATTAAATCGGCCATCATAAAAAATGTATTTGTTATTTTCCCATTTATAACAATTTTCCGTTATAAAAGATAATAGTCCTTTATCAATAACAAAAAAACTGTGATAAATTAAAAATTACCTGTGTAAAATACCAATCAAAACAAATTTACCAACTTAAAACTCTTTACTTTAAATATTTATTACTGTTCGATATCATATACCTAATTGAAAATTAATATAAACACAAAACAACACCTTGTAACATTAATTCATTTCTCGCTTCACTCAATATAAAATTATGTTTCCGTTCTTGTTGCTTTCATTTTTTTTTTTTTTTTTTTTATAATTCAGTTTTTTTGTTTCATCTTTTAGATTCTAAGCAAAGCGAGAAATATATTGGTTTTATAATGATGAGTTTTTTTTTATAAATTTATTTTTTATGTCTATAATGTATATAGATTAATTAAAAAATTTAGCTTGGGTTAAATATAAAATAACATTTATTTGAAGCATTTTAAAACTTAGACAATATGTATAACCATAAGCTATATAAGTATGCTAGACAGGCGTATTTGAATAATTTTCGATAGAAATACTCCATGTGTTATGACTTTATAATGTTATAACACATATTATCTTACAAGTGTATTTATCAATTTCTATTGCTATTTGATTTGTGGGTTGACAACATGATGATTAAGAGTAACAGAAGAAATGTGGATATATATTATATATATTTCGTTTGTCAAATACAATATCCGCTTATTAATGTCTATAGTATTTTTTTATTTTTATTATTTTTTAGTTTTAAATTTTTATTTATTAATTGTTTTTTTTCGGAACATTTCTTATTTAATACATTGGTCACCTTATTATATAGTTCCAATTAGAGCACTGACATTTTTATCGGTTCGAACGTGTTTGATGGCATAAAATTAAACGTTGATAGATTCGAAGATACTGTAATTAATATAATATTATACCGTACACCCAGTGTTGTCTCAAGGCAATGTTGTGTTTTAGCCATTCGCACAAATCCATTATCGGGATTGGTAGTGGTGTGAGAAGATGTAGTTATAACAGGATAGTGATGGTAGACATTATGAACTTGCTAATCAAATATATAATGGTAATGTCCGGCCGAAAACGTACGCGTGTAAAGGAGAGATAGAGTGTCGAGCATATTAGGGAAATCTTAGTATAATGGACTAGTAAGCCAATTTTGCCACAGAATTGCAAACAGAGCGTGGCTATATAATGAAAATTGAATTACGTGGCTAGTGGGCAAGATGGGAAGGGAGCCAAAATCAATTTAAACGTGTCTGTGTATTGATAAGAATCAGTTTTCCCAAGCGCAGTTAGAATTATATGCAGGAGTTGAAAACACGGTAATGTAAAATAAAAATCAAAAAACATTATAGTCATTGAAGAAAACACAAGGCTAAAAACTAGAAAGCGTATAGTTTCTGGATTAGGATTACTGTGCTTTTCTCAAAAACATTAAATTAACATCGAAAAATTTGTACGTACCTATTTAGACGAAAAAATATCACATTAATTTTCTCCATGTTTCTGTGTTTTGCAATTATATACCGAAAAATAATATAGTAGAACATTATAATAAAATATTTTATTACAGAATATTTTTTATATTTTATACTTGGAATACACACTATTCACAATCATAAGTATAATCTATATTTTATCTAAAATTAAATTTCACTATGTATATATTCATATTTATAATTATAAAATCTGAACACGATTATCGAATCGAAAGTGCGGGTAAACGGATTTCCAGTAATACCATTTTCCGGAATGATCACAAATATTCCATAATTTTAAAAATAATTTATTATATAGAAATAGAATGAATAACAAGTCTACACAGTGAACAAGTTGTAATAGTTCTTGGAGTTTTATAAACTATGAAAAATCATTTTTAAGATAAATATTGTATGACATATATGTTTAGATCTATATCCGATTTTATAATTAACTAATTAAACGTATTTTTTAATTATAAAAAATGCAATTAAGTAGATAAATTTGTTTTTATTTCCTTCAAAAGCATTGTGGTTTGTTTGAGCAAAGCATTTAAAGTAATTAGATGTTGAATTGCATTCCATTAGCTTGTAATTCAGTTTAAATTGTATTATACCTGCGTTCGTTCCAGTATTTGGAATTTTACGGCAATTTGAACCACTAGATTTTTAATATTAGTACTAGTTTTTGTAATGCTAATTATTTTATAGAACTGCTAGTTCGAAAATCTCGTAAATATTGCAAAGGAAACATAAAAACTGTACAATTTTTATATATAATTTTTCACAAAATGTTCAAAAACGTTCCAGCATCGACTTGTACGTATATTATATTTTGTAACTATATCCGGGTGGAATGCGCTTACGCGTTATAAAATAAATAGTTCAGTACATCGCTGCTTATCTTATATCTCTTTTACACGTGAAAATTAATCTGTTATCTATTCTTTTTTAGAAATATAGCCAATAAATAAGACTGCAACAATCTTACGTACAAAACCAAGACCAATATCAAGTTCGAGTCAACACAATCAAAATATAGTCGACAAAAAAAGACACAACCCGATACTATAGGTTAGGTTAGTCTTTTTCTTGGTCTTGTTTTCCTCATCACTACAATTAAGACTTAGTCACATAATGATGATGGGCAAATTTACACAAAAAGTTCAACAAAGGACTTTACCACTATTTTTTAAATTTTTTTCCGTTGATTTGTTGTTATCGGCTATACTCCTTCCGCGGAACCATCTCTAGGCATTACTTCAGTGGAGGGTCTATATTCATAGTGTTATAGGTCATTTAATATCATAATGATCATTCTTCGGATGATCCGAAGAAGGTCGCCATCATTTATTGAATAAAATAAAATACACAATAAGTGGTGGGCTTTATCCACTCAAGGTCGCCGTTTTAGTATACATCAAAATTTAGCAGAACTATAGTATTATGGAATTCTTATCACGTTCATTATCCATTCCTTATAACCCTCTCCTCCACTTTTTCATTATCTTTCAATGGAAATTTCTTTAGTAGCCAAAACGCATTGCATCATACTGATGAATTTATTTTGATGAATTGTAGCCTGGTTGAGTAGCCTCTTTCTCACACCTTCATCTTCTGGAAGTAGATCCAATTGGGGCATACTCAGTAGATCTTCAGTGTCCTCTGCACCAGATGCGTGTCTGGTCATACGCGTTATTTCTCGCCTGTTTTCATTCCAGAGTGGACAAATGAAAATTGTATATTATACCATGTCCCTGGGCTCTAGGTGGTGGACACGCTTTGGATTCAGCACTTAAAAGATATTCTTGAAAACAACCGTATCCTGTGTGTCCTTGCACCAGGCGATATGAAATTTATATCTAGTTTAGGCATGAAATCCATCTCCAAGTGATTGGTAACAGTTTCTTAGTCCATGACGCTTTTGTTGTGTTTGTCCACCTGACTTGTCAGATTTCTATCGTGGATTCTCTCGCCTTATTTTTTGTCTCTTTAATGGTCAACTACTTTGCTAGCATTATTTTAATATCCCTTCTCTCCAGTGCTACCATATCTATAAATGGTGTTCCTATTAGCAGGATGGATGCCATGTTCGAGACCGAACTATAGCACCTGGTCCCACGTATAGCTATAATTCTCTGAGCCTTGTTTAAAGTAGGCTTGTAATTCCTATCTGTTTTTAATCCATCCATCGCACACACAGATGTTAAACATTGATGTATAATAGTTTATTGTGAACAACTACCAAGAACAGCAAGACTGGCGGCTACCCGACTGTGAAGAGTAACGACAGATGCCGATAACTGTGGCCAATCACAGGGCTCTGGCCATTTAGGCGGCAAAAATACGTGCGCGAGTATTTTCAAACTAATATGGAATAGAGTATATACATGCATGCACATTGCTAATACACAGACAACCTTGAATCTTGACTGATAATACAAATTTAAACATGTTTAAAATGCATCCGTCATAAAAATAGATTGTCAGTTATAATTTTTCATGTACCTTCATATACGATTAGTGTACCGTCAATCGTGTTGATTTTTATTCATAACTGTTCGTATTTAAGCCACTTAAGATTATGCTACACACGCCTTAATATTGTAGAAGTAACTGAATTGGTTGCTATTTGGAAATAAGCCTATCACATGACGTACCACAAAAACGGATCAATTAAAAATACTAGAATAAATTAAAAGAAAAATGATTATATAGTAGTTATAAAGTTATATGAAAGTTTGTTAGTTTGTTGGGGAACGCGTGATACACGGCGTATAGGTACGCTTCAGGCTGTGGATACTATCTAGTATCTATGTTCACGACGCGATACATTTAGCGAAAATATATATAGAGCACGAGATTATTTATTCGAGTTTGTGAGTAGACCTTACCCTAATATGCTCAGGGCGTATATATCGGGGAAATGGATTTGAAAAGTGACTCTTTGACCAGAAATAGAAAATTGTTTGGATGTAAACAGTGTTGAGACTTATCCAGATAAGTTATCTAGATAAATGTTCATTTATCTTTTATCTTATCTAGATAAAAATTGACAAGTTATCTAAATAACTATCTTAGATAAACATTTTACTCATCTAGATAAATTTATCTAGATAACATTTTAATAATTTTGATTTCCATTAAAATTTCGTTATAATTTTAATTATGTTTATGAGTAGGTATATTTTTAATTATATTTTCTAAATTTATATGAAATTATTTATATTTTAAATATTAAATTTGTTGTTTAGCCGAGTAAATATATATTAAATATCAAATTATGTTATTTGAAATTCGAATCGGGGTTGCCCGTGACCGATATTAATACGAATATACTATAATAATTTTGTTATCGCCCGACGAATCAAAAATCTAGACATTCGACAGCCAACTATAACAAATAACAATAATAATATTATATTTTATACCTATAATTAATAGTATTAACCTGAATTTTGTATTAAATATAATAATATTTTAAAAACAGATAAGCAAGCTAATTTCACCTTCCATGTAGGAAAACAATAACATAGGTAGAAGGTACCTAAATATATCTACCAGCCTGCCTATATATTACAATGAAATAATTGTAATAAAGTGAAATAATGTACATATTTTATATAGATATTATTATTTTTATTATTATTTGCGTACCTAGTGTATAGGTATTAATTTTAATTATAAATTGTGCAGATCATTTTTCTCAAAATTTTTTTTCGCCAATATATATTTTATATAAAAACCCTTCAAATGTATTTAATTTGTAATAATATTTAATTGGCGAGGTATTTCACTTGTACAGTGAATCGAAGAATATTATAGATTTAAACTGTGAGAGTAACCCGACTTTAAAAAGGTGGACCAAAATGAGTATATTTTTTTGACCTATTTATGGTCAGTTGTACATATTTATGTCAGAAAAAGACCTTTTTTGGAGTAAAAAGGAGAGTAGAGGAATACTAATCCTGTATTTTTGAGGCTTATACATTTAATAAGAATCTTTGAAAAATATTGAACTATTTTCATTTCTTTAATTTTTTTAAATATATATATATATATTATATATATATATGTGTATAAAAATATATTTATCTGATTTTTATCTAGATAAAAAGTTATTTATTTATCTTTTATCTAAATAAAATTTTATTTATCTGGGCTCAACACTGGATGTAAGTGATAATGATTGTAAGAAATGCAATTAACCACGACACGGTAAGTATTGACGTCTTATACAATTTTCCATAAGGGATTATTTAATTGTAGGATAATAAAAGGAAGATTTTACTCGCGAATTATTTCATTTTTAAGGTACCTATAAAACACAAAAATTGTATGACGTTTCATACACGAAGTTATAATTATGAGAATCTTGAATATTTCTGCGATATTCCTAGACAAACGAGGTGATAATGTGGCACAACATACCTAAAGAGACGTATGAAGCAAGAAAATAAAATGCTTAATTACCTGTTATTTGATGATGATGTATAACGAGTTTCTATCTAATATTAAATCTAAATCTAATGCTATGAATAAACGGACTAAAATAAGAACAAAATGAAATTATAACTAGAATTAAGTATTACGCAATATTAAATAAAATGCAACGATAAAGGAGAGAAAAGATGCTAAGTCGAAACGAACTACTGTAGTATCGGTGTAGTATGATTTTCCTTCAGCAAAGGTCCTCTGGTACTCATAACATTGTAATCGAGGGCGCGCATACCGATTTCCTATCCGACGTCCGTATTATAGTGTTAATTTTTTGCCGTCTTGTCGTAAGGGATCATCAGCTCTCTGCTAGGAGTACCTACTGAATACTCTGTTTTTTTTTTTTTACCTTGACAGCGCGTGTGAAAGTCGTCTAGTGAACTAGATATGTAGACGGGAGTGTTTATATGGGGAGGGGGGACTTAGAGATCGGTTGCTGGTGTTGTACAATCGAAATATCGTAATTTTTTTTTAAAGCGTCTCACACACGAAACAATTCATCGTACGACACATTGTACAATATTTGGTTTGATACGATTTGCCAAACGATTGTCTTAACGTGTGTGCGCTTGTAGTATTACATGTTGTACGACGAGACCGAGTTTGAGCATGCATAAAATCTATCGTACGACGGGGTTTGATAAACGGTCGATTGGAACGTGTGTGGACAATTCATGTGTGAATACGTATTACGTTGTAGTAGTCAATTTTACACCATTTTTTAGGCTTCATCTTTTTTCTCGAATAATGCAAAATATAGTTACTTCTATACTAGCTTTGATTTTTTTTGACATAGATGCCATAATTTATTGAAATATAATATATATTATTTATAATATCCACATATTATGGATATTATATATATTATATATGTTAATTTAGCCAATTGATTGCATTTTATTTTGTATGAACAAATAAAAAAGGTATATTTTAGCAATTTGACTGACTACAAAGCTCATTTTCCTAAAATACCTAAAATACTTCCTTAAATGTAAAAAAGGTCAACAATTTATTTTTACCTTTCACGAATAGTAGACGATTTGACCGACTAAAGCAACTTTTTAGCTAGTTCCGCACATGTATAATATATAATAATATAATATCTATATTTAAATGTGTTATAATGATTTTAAACGTGAACAAAAATAAAAAATAATTTCCAAAATTAGAGGGTAAAACACTAAAGGGTACTCTATTAGTAGATGTGATAAGAGTATAACCGTTATCATAGTTATAAACAACTACTTGTATAACTTGTAGTTTCACAAGGTGTATATGTGTTTGATGTGTGATGGCACCGTGAATTATTGTTTTATGCACTCTGCGTATTTGAGTGGAAACTGGAGAGTTTGTATAGGTGATGTTTATTATTTTGTCGCGTATGATATTTTAAAAGATTTAATATTTAAAAGGTGTCTGGGAATGCAATGATATATTGCTTATGTGTGTATAGTTTTGTTTTTGCATACGTGATAAAGACGAAACAAATATTTGAAGCGATATTTATAATATTGTTGTGTGCCAGTCGTTAAGTTTATTATGTATTATATTAGTTTTAGGCGTCTTAATATTTTTATAGAATGCCAGGCGGTCCCTTTGTTTAAATATAACTTTGTACATCATCATTCATTGGACGATTTGTAACACAAAAATATATATTTTTTTAATATTCTTCGGGTTTTTACAAATATTAAACCCGTGTGTGTATTTCGTTACAATAAAATATATATCGTGTGAAAAATAATTTTTAAAAGTCAATGTATATTCAATACGTCATTTTTACTCATTTACCTTAATAGGTATTATAAATGGTATGATCTATGCTCATCGCCTAATGATATTACACATAGTATGATAATTAGTATTAAGTATGTGCAAATGAAAAGGGAGATGAAAACTTTAACATTCAAAACATGTCAATATCTACATTTTATTAAAATTCGAGAAACTCATTTGACTGTATAATTTACTTATGCGTATGTGCGTACTATCTGCCTGGGAACCAATTCAGACAATGTGATTTAGATCCGGTGACCAATTCGGTATCGCAAATATTGTTGAATTTCCGTCTACATTTAATGGGCAATGTAGGAGAAAGCAGGATGCATTTAAATTGAGAATTCTGTTTAAATTTAGAAATTAATCGCATATTATTGTATTTAAAGCAAACGGAATATGTTCGAATATTATATTAGAGCATTTATTTTTTGACAATCTCATCTTAATAGTCGAAAAAAGCATCCGAAGTGTTTTTCGAAAATATTATTTCGTTTCATTTCAGCAATAGGTGTTTTACCTCTAAATGTAACCCAATCGCGCTGTACAATTGGCAATTTACTCGTGGCGTAATATTTCCTAAAGTTTCCAATAGTCAGTTGACGAACGCGGGTGCAGCGTCCTTCTAAGATGGAAAGTTTCGAATAAATCGTCACCAGCGGTGGCCAAAGGTTGTAAGTTTGTTTTTAAGGTTGTTCTTTATACAACGGTCGTGGTCCACGTATACACTGAACAAAATATATCTGTGATTTCAAAATATCGATTAATTTAATAATATGATTGTTAATATACTTCCTATAAAATGTTTGTTGATTTAGAAACAAAATATTTGTTAATTTAACATTAAAATAACAAAACGTGTTATTGAGCTAACAATATATTTTATCAATGTCTTAGGTAAAATTGTCCAATTGAATACAAATTTAGTTAAATTAACAAAGGTTTTGTGTTCATTTCTTTTTTTCTTCTTCATAGAACAAAAGCCCGTTTGTCAATCAAAATAGTCAATTCAAACAGAATATTTTTTCAATTTAATAACATATTTTATTATAATAATAAAATCTGTATTAATTTTACAAATTATTTTTATTACATTATAACTTATATATTTTGTGAAATTTACAAAATGAATTTATTATTGTGAACACATTTTTTTTTATTAATTTAACAATGTATACATTAAAATAATAGAAATTGTAGTATTTCAATAAATATTATTCGTTTGTTAAAATTTGATTATTGCATATTGTTAATTCTACCAATGATATTTGGTTCATTGTATACTGTATATATATATACGATGTATAGTAGTTGAGACTGTAATGTATGGTGTATGCTGCGTCACAGGGTCGGGATGGAGCTTGTGACGGTGGAGTTTGTACGGGGGGGGGGGGGGAGAAGCGTCGGCGGGCGGCGGAGGAACGGATGTCGATGGGACGCGGTAAAACGCGGTGGGGGAGTAGGGGAGCCCGCGTACGACGACGGTGGCGACTAAGCAGCCGGTCTCGCGCGTTTTGCCGCCGTCACGTGGGGTAGGACCGTTTTTCGGTTTTTTTTTTTTTTTCATTTTCGGGGGTACATGCGCAGTGCGGCCGATACACGCGCTCTTCATGCGACCGTCGCCACAACCTTACCCCGTGCGATACACATTGCACCCCGTCAGCCGCCGCCGCCGAGCGGGGAAAAACGGTCTCGGCGTTTTTCGCCGCGGCCGCCGGTACGGTCAGCGGCGGCGGCGGCGGCGAACCAGTGCACTGTCGCCCCGCGCAGTGTCAGGCAGCTGTCGCGCTCGCGATAGTGTGTCTCTCCGTTATCCGGCCGCCGGTCGTCGTCGGGGTCGTGTACGCGCTCGCCGCCGTCGCGCGTACGTTTACACGTACACGTCTCGCAATACGGTCGGCCGCCGGTCTTCCATCCCCCCCCACCCCCCTCAACCCGCCACCGACCAACCGCAGCCGCCATACCGGCAACGGACCAACCAGCGACCGGGCCACAACGTGCACACGTTATCACGGGCGGTAAGTGACGCTTTTCGTTATCAACACTATTGAAATGTCCGCGATTTCCGCGTTCCGGTCGGTCGCGTGTTTTTAGCAACGTAATTACATAATATACTGTAGCTATATAATATTATACAGTGCTCGGAACGTTCACGTTCAATACGTCATATAATACAATCAACTCGTTCAAATGTATTTAAAAAGAACACGTTCCCAAAAAAAAAAAAAAAAATGGACGCTTTCACCTTATCGTTCATTTGAATTAGTCAATTATTAACAAAATATAAATTTTTCTTATATATATATACGTAAAATTACCGATTCGTATAAATTATCGTTCTCATTTTATATTGGACCTAAGGAAATTGGACTTTTAAGTATTACATTCAAATCTCATAAGGTTTATATCAAAATTATATTTAATATTTTAATTTAATTTAAATTGCCTGAAAGTCGTCCGAATTCTTGATAAATATGAACGTCGTTCACATTCATGTTCTATTTTACAAAAACGAGTTCCGTTCATGAACGTTGTTCTTTCAACTCTGTATAGTATGTATATATATATATATATATATATCGACTGGTTTAAGGCAAAATAGGCTCGGCAAAATTTAGGGGCTAACCGACATGGCATAATATACTATGGGATAACCGACAATCTTAGCTTACAGACGCAAGAGCGCTATTGTATAAGAGCTGGCCATTTTGTAATGATATATTTGATTTTAGATTGTTGTTACGAGGGATATTAATTTACAGAAAAGCAAAAGAAGTAGGGGCCGAATGACATTTTTGGGTAAAACGGCTCTAACAAAAGTTTTGTTCCCTAACCGAAAAACACTTGATGATTGGCATATAATTCACCTAATTTAATCGTCTATCACCTTTTATAAATTGATTATAACCATCCGTTTTTTTATAAAGTTTCTATTCATAATTCCAAATTTATTTCTACTTCATACAATCATGTTATGCTTTCTAATATTACATTAAAATATTGCGCCACAAGTAAAAAAATTCTGGGTTATATATCAAAAAAATAGTAAGTTTTCATTTAATCAATTTAAAATTATTATTAAAAATACCCATAAAATGTCAATAATATAAGTATAAGACCATTAAGGTAGGTAACATAATTTTGAATGGAAAAAAATATGAACCTCAATCCTAATGCTTAAATAACAACAAAGCCACAACACCATATTTCATAACATATGAAAATTTTATTCTTGCTCTCATGAAGAGTAGTGAAAATATCACACAGCCTCTTTTACCAGTTGATATATTCCTATGTATATGTATGTGTGTAAATCGGTACAAGGGTTGATATTAAACATTTTAGTACAAATACCTTTTTAGAGCTAGGGAAGGTAACATCCATGAGCACCTGCAGTAGGACAAATTCCAAGGTAAGAGGGTGGACAAATTTAAATAAATTATTTTTATACAATTTACTTCTGGTTTTAGCAATATATACAGTGTCGTCGTTTTGGACCATGCAAATAGTACATATAGTATATACCGCATAGTTTGTGTACCTTAAAATGCCATAATACGTCCCACACAACATTAAAATATTTTATACATATTTTCAAAATATTTTCAGGAAAATAATATTATTTTTAAAATATATTCTGATCATTGCTAAAAATGTTTAAAATATATTTTTTGGTCAAGAATTTCACATTTCTAAAACATTTTCTTTAATATTTTCTTTCAATTCGATTACAAAAAAAAAATACGATACGGTGAGGGTGGTTAACCCTAGTAGGGGAAAGGGGTTGTGGTATGACGTTATGTACCCTCACGGTGGGAGATAGTTGAAAATTTTTTCCTCATATTAATGTTTTCTGGAAAATTTTATTAATGTTGTATACACTTTCTATTGGAATTTCTCCTTTATACTGAAAATCTGAGGGGGTTTAAATGCTTAAAGGTAATTAGATCCTCTAATAGGCCGCTCAAAAAAATATATTAAAATATTAGAATATATTTTTTTGCTTTTCGTAATAAGCAAAATAATTATATGAGCTATAAATGTAAATAAACTTATATATGTGACCAGTTCTTTAAAGTTGTATTATATAACTGACCAAAAATAGTTGTTTGCAAAAGATTTTTAGCATTTAAAAATAAAAATTCATTCGGCAAATTTTCCATTAATCGTAATAAAATATTTTTACAATATTATGTATAAATATTTTCTTGAAATTAACAACAAATATTTTGAAAAATTTTCTAAATTTTCTAATATTTTCCTTTCAAATTTTTACTTATATCTACCTAATTTGTTTTTTATTTTTAAGTTTTATATTGTATAATTATTAATTATAAACCTTTATAATACCTATGTGTTCAATGAATACTTTGAACAATTTTAAAGGAAAATCAGTGACTGCACAATGGCTTTACATAATGGCTTTATCCAGAGTTACAAAAGACCAACATTTCAGAGACAATATCATATAATATTTAGCTCATATTATTGAAGGTATAAGATTAATTTATGAATCGCTTTTTAGATAACATTTTTCTATAATAAATATATTAAAATTTATATATATATATATATAAGTTTAAGGAGGTATGTCTCCCTACAAACTGTACTTCATACATTTTTATAATAGGTTATTTAACCCTAAAAAAATTTTTCGTTCTATTTCGTTTGTTTTTTGTGAACATTAATATGACGTCTCAATGTGTAATTAATTATATATATCAGCGGGATAGTGGCTAATATTTTAATATAAGTTTAGCATTAAATGAATCTTCTTGCCAACATATACTGTCGAGGTTCAGTAAACAATTCATTGAATACATTATTTTTCATTATATTTAGTTGCATAAAAAGATCAATATCATAATCGTTGGCATATTTTTATAATAATTAATAATTATTTTAACAACAAAATGTACACAAAATTATAAATTTGTTAATATTTATTACCAAATGAACTGTATAATAAACAACCGAAAACAAGTTTACGATTACTTATTATTCTCAGTTTCCTCCGTGATAAATATTATAACAAATTATATAATTTCATGTGTTAATTAATTATTGTAAAAAATGTTAAAATATATTTATTAAAATAAAATGGCCAATGAAGATATTGATATTTTTTACAATTGAATGTAATTCAAAATAATATGTTTAATGATTGTTTAATGAAAACAACGATATATGGTGCAAGAAGATGCATTTGACGGTAAGTTTAATGTTAAATTATTATACCTAACTATCTCTATATTGAAATAGTTGTATAGTAATTACTAAGTACAATTTATAGATACTATATATACATATTAAATCACACATTAAAAACGTGATATGGCCAATATATAAACAAATGAAACTAAAATAATGTTTTGAAGTGAAATCACCTACTATAATTAATAATATAAATAGAGGAAATCATTGAGGCATCTTACCCAGGTACCTGACACTAAAAATATTTTTTGATATATTAATTTATAATTACCGACGTATAGAAAAAGTTTTTATAAATTCATTTTTCATAATTTCAATAATATCAGTTGAATACTAATAAAAACTTCTTTAATAGTATAACTCGAATAAAATATATGTTAATTTCTTTTGTCTAATGTCGTTTTAGAATTATGATTAAAGCGACTAGGTATTTTTAAATTAGTCAAATGTATACATATATATTTATATACTTTTCAATTGTTAGATTTTCATTCATTTTATGTTACTTTATATTTTAATTGTAGCTGATAAAATCACACAGGGCTGGTGGAAGGGCAATGCAACTAAAGCAGTTGCTTAGGGCCCCATATATGAAAACTTGAAACATATATTTTATTAAGAACTGAGAAAAAAACACAATAATTCTTATTTATTCCTTTCTACACATAATTTTCAACAATACATTATTTAGGGTATTATTTATTTCCTAATAAAACAAAGTTTAAAAAAATGTAGGGTCCCGAAAAATGAATTTACTTAAAGGCCCCGAAATTCGTAGTACCGCCCCTAAAATCACAGATTAGTGATTACCCTGTGATAGAATGTTTTATTTCATGGAATAAAAGTTTTTAAAAGTATTCTTAGGGATAAGTGATTCGATAATCGAAATAATATTTACGATTTTCAATATTCGATCACTACCTGAAAATACATCCATTCGAAAACTAACAGTCGAACGGAGTTTATTGGAAGAAAATCAAAAATTTAAAAGTAATTCGATTGATCTTTTCAATTGGTTTGAGAATAGACCCCCTGGATACAAACTCATATGTAAGATCCAGAAATTGGATACCTAGGCGAATCACGTTGTTATCCTAGTAATTCCTAGCTATCTGATAGTGGAGTCCGTTTTTTTTTTTTGCATGAAAATGAAAGTTCAAGGAAATTAATCTTAATAAATAAATCCAATGAAACAAAACATTATTATTATTAATATTGTATAATTACGATTACCTATTATAATATTATTATAGAATTATTTTGTGATATATTTATCATTTTAATAATTCAATCAGTATTAGAAATTACTAAATTAACATGAAACATTGATTTAAATACGAAATTACTGTCAAGGAAATCTGATATAATTGTAGATGGATACCCATTTAAATCTAAATAAGAGAAACTGAATTGGTCTTTTACCTAAGCTTGACTATTTTTAAATTAATTACAAAGAAATAAAAAAATAAAGTAAATTAGTTTGTTCATTTATTTTTAAGTTGGAAGTTGTGAAATGTTACCAATTGTGCCAATCTATACAAATATTAAAATAATATATAACATTGAATATTACAGGCATATATATAAATGAAGTCCCATGTATATATAATATATTTTTATACTTGTTTTAATATGATTATTAGTTTAAATAAAATTATATTTTGGATTAATTGTGGTTTATAGCTTTTTAAATAAACTGCTACATTTAAATAATGTTCAAAATGCATATTTCGGTTGGCCATTTTGAAAAACATGAAATTATCCTCAATCATTTATTCTAGTATGATATTTTATATTATATAGCTAAGAACATTGTACAATTAGAATTGTGAAAATATTTTAAAATTTTCAAGTTTATTTTTTTCATAAACGTGTTTGGAATTTGTCTATGTCTATTGGGATGTAAATTGAATATTATATTTTAAAGACATTTGAATAGTACCATCCCCTTACAATAGAATATTAAATTATACATACATATTACGTACTAATCAATTACTATAATAATAGGAGATACTTAAATAATATAAAAACCCAAGAGGAAATTGAAATGTTTCAGAAGTTAAATATATAAATTTGTTGAATCGAAGCATAAACATAATATTAAATACTATGTATTTAATTTTTAGATTTCTTAAAGTAATATAAATATGAGGGGTAAACCACTATGATAATTAGTATACAAAATGTTAATAATCATGATAATCATACGATAATCATAATAATCATTGATTTTCACTGACAATCTCTGATAATCACTGATAAATAAAACTTCTTTATTAAAGTACCAAAATTATATTAATTTTTTAGTTATTTTATACTAATTAAACTAATATAGGTACTATTAAGATAATAAACATTTGTAATATACTTTAAAAGTATTTTAAAATATATTTTTTACACGATGATAATAATTTTTTATTTGAAGAAAAAATTATTTAAATACCTAGCTACCTATTTATTAAATATTATAAAATAGGTTACAATCTCATCAGATATGTCATCTAAATTTCTTGTTTTGTTAATTTCATCACTTTATTTTGTTTTAGAGCATGATTAAAAATTCTATTATGTTATTTATTTACAATTTGCTTATAAAGTAAATAAAAAATTTATTAAAAATTTATTTTAAATTACGTTTGCAGTTTTTACCTAAAATAATTCCTTTAAGCATCATACATTGTTGTTCTCCGCCTATTAAACATATATACACAATAGGTGTAAATATGTAATGTGTTAAATATAATATATACGTACCTATTAATTGATTAGGTAATCCTTTTATTATAAGAACATTTTTAAAATGTAAATAAAATACATAGGTATTTATGTTCTAAAGTTTTAGAAGTTTTGAAGTTTCAATAAATTTTATTTAAAAGTACTTTACTTTACTTACTCTTCTTCAAAGATATTCGAATACAAATTCTAGATACTGAAATTAAAATAACTTTATTATAGGTAGATATTATAATAATAATATAGAAAAATAAAAAAGTATTTGCTCGGGTATTTTAAATATAATTAAAAACAATTTTTTTTAAACTATTTGGAATAAATTTGATTAAAAGTACTTACAATTTTAATTTAATATTTGAAACATTACCTATAAAGACGATAATTGACAATTATGTACCTACAAAATTATTAATTATTATGCATTTTTAATAATTTAACTACAATTGATAATCATAGTAATCTCACGATAATGAGTAATCTGGTGTACAAAATTTATATTAGTTGTTTACCCCTCGTATAAATATTTAAAGTTTTAAACTTTTAATACATTGGAAATGATTGTCATCTACCTTAATTTAGGAATTATAGCATATGAGTAACTATAGTAATATAGTTATAACCATAAATTAAATAAATTATGCAATAAATAATAATAATAAATTATGTAGGATCAGGTACGGTAAGTGAATAATCGTACGATATCATAAATAATATATTTTTTTGCTTATTATTATTTTTTTTTATTAAAATTATGTTTAGTTTTTTTTAGAAATAATTAATTTTTTATATTATTAAACAGAAATTAATAAATATATTGTGCTAAAAATTAGGTTAGATTTTTTTTAAGTACTTAAAGATATATTATGGTATTTGATCATTCATTACAACTTAAATATTCTTCATTTTCTCATTTGCCCTCTCTCTCAACTATTTGAGTTCGGCCATTCTAGTCGTCAACTTTCACAGAACTCGATTTCCGTATCATCTTAAGCCGGACTCACACGATGACAGTTTTTTCATGAAACAATTTTAAACTGTATGACATATATGTCACGAATATTCACACTAATGATATAAATGTAAAGACAGTTGCTGTCATGACACAAAAATATT